>CAKNXH010064625.1:110268-168008 GCA_932178445.1 Andricus quercusramuli | reverse complement strand
TCTGCATTACCGACTGATGGTAATATCGACTGTCGGTAACTTGCGACGGTGGCGCCATCTGTTGGTACATTGGAAATCTGCATTACCGACCGAGGCCACTTACCGACTGTCGATAACTTAGCATGGAACAGAACCTGCTCGGTCGGTAAGTGGTCCAGAACGTACATAGCCCTACTACTCTTGACCACTCATTTTTTCAGCTCATAGGGCGAGAGACGGTTGCGACTCTCGCCTCGAAAGGGTCGAATGCGCGAGTACCCACTCCAGTATATTGCGCATTCCAATTGGGAACGGTTCAGACGGCCCCGACTTGCGCATTTGAAAATGTCGCAGTTTGTTAGCACGCTTAGCGCATTTGCGTATCGTGCATTCCGATGTTTGTCTAGTGTTTGAAAAATGAACCCATCGACCAAGAGCGGAAGTCACCTCGGCCAGGAGCGCTCGTCAAAAATTCTAGATTTCAATTATTCACCTGCCTTATAATTGTATGATTCCATGTAAACTAACCTCCACCTGTCAAATCCGAGAACAATGACAACAACATTATGATAGCCAGAGATGGACCCTCGCATAAGATGTTCACCAGTAATTACTAACGCATCCTGCATAGAGCACTTACCACTAACCATGGTCCAAGCATCCCACGTCTCGATCGCCACCGATTTTAATCCAAAATGGTGGGCCTTGAACACCCCGTATAATTACCACCGTACCTGGCCGCCACCTGCACAGATCTTTCAGCGCCATGCCATCGAGGCGTGACCTCACGAAGGACTCACCGTCAACGATAACTCTACGGAAGCCAGGGGTGGGTAGAGGCAGGAAAGGTTTTCTAGGAGTTACTAACGCACCCTGAGTACATGACCCGCAACCAATCATGCAGAGATGAGAAGAGTAAAAACGCTATGATTTAGTTACGTTATTTGTGTGCGATTACAGGAAATAGTTCACAGTTTTAGTTAGTGATCATTCAGTTCACAGTCCCTCTAATAGGCGCACTAGTCAATAACTCGGAAACTTTAATTCCGATGTAAGTTTTAGAATTTAGCACAGAAATAGTGGTCCCAATTATACCATTATATTTATGTTAAATAAAGGTGAAAACTGTCACGGTCTTGGTGCATCGCATGAAATCTTTTACTTTCGTTCTTGGTCTTCGAATAGCGAGACGTGCCACGCTTTCATTTTTGATAATTCCCCACGATCTTTTACGAAAGCTGATTAAGAACCGATTATATTGTATTAGAAAGAGAATTCGGATTTGGAATATATATTGGATTCTGGTTATTTTTGGAATTGGATTGTAAAACTAACCTATTGGGAAAAAACGATGTCTAAGGTACATTTTTGTGTTACCTCGGCAAGCTGGGCAATGGCGGGGTTAAAAAGTACTAACCAGTTCCCGCTATCGCTGAGCTTGACCTCACCTTAAGTGCTCCAGTGATTCAAAGCCAATTAGTGCGTCTTTTATTCCCATCTTATTTTTTCCCTGTGGTAAAAATTTATTTTATGTTCGCTACGTCCCACAACGCGTCCGGTATTTTAAGCCGTCGAGCACGTGGTCGTAATGATTCATAGCCAAAGCATCTTCCTCGACTCGCTTCCGTTCGGGGTTTCCAACTGTGGTAACCGCTAAATGTATTTGAGGGTTCTAAATTTAGCCCGCTCCTGACTAAAACTTCATTTCCTTGTTCAGCTCGCTTATGATTGTAATTGACTCGAATAAATTCTGAATCTTTAAATGTTCTATCAATAAACATGAATGCCGTTGTGATCTTTAAGAACCGCCCCTGAGAACCCTTGCTCCCATAGCTCCTTAGGTTTACTGGTTTTCTTTTTCTCCTGTAATCATTCCGATTAATTTCTTTTTTTTTTTGTTGAGAATTTTGCCGGGTCACAAATTCTGCTCAATATTCTCTCATCGCTGTACGGGACTGGCTGGCGCCCACTATTATATACAATATTACGTATACCCATGCATATACGTATATAGGTACGTACATGCATGTGTATATTTCACAGAGAGATCGCCATTCGACAGGTGGCTAATAAACCACTTTCGCAACATTTATGACTTACTTCCACATTTACAATATTTTCTCAAAAAAGTCGTATGACATAAGCTTATAACATCAAGCTAAAATACGCAATTCAAACCATAACGGGCTTCCAGCTCTTCGGGCCTCTTTTTCATTGGTCAGCCACTGACGCGGAGGAGAGCGTAGCAGGACCGTGGTGGGAGATGCTGGAACTTCTCAAGTGTAAATAACCGTGTACGGCCGAACAGTGAGTTTTTTTACAAAATTTTGTTTAAAATTCTGCTGAGTTCTCAATTTTTGACCGCTTCTAATAAACTTTTGTTTTTATATACTCGTAACGAATTATAATTTCATGTAGCACTGCTACTCTTGCAGTTTCCTGCAAAAAACTAACCTAAAAAAATATGAACTTGCCAAGGTAGCTGAACCACGAAATATCGAAACTTTTGAAACCGTGAAATCGGTAATATCTTTACACACAAACGTGGAACTCACAAACCTCAAACCCACAATTCTCAAACGCACGAACCTCAAACTTCAAACCCACAAAAATTATACCTCAAACCTACAAACCTCGAACACATGAACCTCAAACCCACAAGCCTCAAACCCACAAACCTCAAATCCCCAAACCCGTAAACCCAAAAAACCTAAAACGCACAAACCTAAAACGCACAAACCTCAAATCCACAAACTTAAAACCCCCAAGCCCATAAACCTACAAACCTCAATCTCACAAATACATAAACCTGAAACCCCAAACTCACAAACTACGCATACATAAACCTAAAACCACAAGACCACAAACAGCAAAACATCAAACCTCCAACCACAAAAACACAAACCTCAAACCACGAAACCCGTAAACCCACAAACCTCAAACGCACAAACCTCAAATCCACAAACATAAAACCCCCAAGCCCATAAGACTACAAACCTCAAACTCACAAAACCATGAACCTAAAACCCTAAACCCACAAACCTGAAACACATGAAGCTAAAACCACAAACAGCAAACCTACAAACCTCATACCCACAAAACTCGAACCCACAAACCAACAAACCTCAAACCCACAAACCTCAAACCCAAAAACCTCAAACGCGCAAACCTCAAACCCAAAAACCTCAAACCCAAAAATCTCAAACCCACGAACCTGAAACTGAAAAAAATTATACCTAAAACCCACAAACCTCGAACACATAAACCTAAAACCACAAATCCACAAACCCCATGTTCATAAAACTCAACATATAAGTACATCATGCAGAATAGTTCACGAACCCACCAACCTTTAGGGTTTAGTGTTTATGATTTAAGGGTTTTAGGTTTATGTGTTTAGGGTGCATGGGTTTAGAGTTTATCGCTTCAGAGTTTAGGGTTTATGTGTTTCAGGTTTGAGGGTTTGGGTTTTTAGGTTTATGGATTTGTGAGTTTGAGGTTTGTTGGTTTATGGGCTGGGTGGTTTTATGTTCGTTGATTTGAGGTTTGTGCTTTGAGGTTCAATTGTTGTGGGCTTGAGGTTTGTGCGTTTGAGGTTTGTGGGTTTACGGGTTTGGCGGTTTCAGAATTGCTGGTTTGTTGGTTTGAAGTTTGTGGGTATGTGGGTTTGTGGGTTGGAGGTTTGTGGGTTTGCTGATTGTGGGCTTGTGGATTTGTAGTTTGAGGGTTGTAGGTTTACGGGTTTGGGGGTTTGAGGTTTGTGGGTTCGAGGTTTTGACTTTTAATTTTATAAGACCCAATATATTCTCAAGACTCTTGTCTTATATCTTATATTGATGATATTAATCATGTCATTGATTTGAAATGTTTTTCAACGAATACTGATATTCCTATAGCGCAGTAACTACTGTCATAAATCTCGATAAGTTAGATGAAAGAATGAGATAGTGACTATATTTATATAAACTCAGACATTTTCAACAGTGTTAATTAGTTACAGTCTTTACGAAATTCTTCAAAAGTTGATTCTTTTTTTCAATGTGGACCCTAATTGTTATTTTGTGCTTCACCTTAGCGATTTACCTGAATCCTATTGGTAAATATAATGTCTATAACTCAAATTCCAGAACATTCACTATAATTTTTCGGCCACAGGATTTCCTTTTTAATTCTTTTAAAACTTAAATTTTTAAACCTATACACAGGACAGAAGAGAGTATCCGATAGAACTAAAATTTGAGGGAATTACTACTTTTGGGCAAATGCTTTTTCACATTTCTGATGTTATATTTTGCCGATTACTGGTCAAATAATTATTGACAAAGCAAAAACCATCTGTCTCGGCCCCGATTTGAACCAGAAAAGCCACTATTGACGAGTGAAGCTACCCTTTCCCTTGGACTTTGTGGGAGGGACTGATCCTCCTCTACGATTTTCCGCGTGGAAGTTTTCCTTCCTGGGGGCTGTTTATGCACTCTTGCTTGAACTAGCGTCGCATTTAGTTCTCTGCGTCTTGCTTGATTCGATGTCCGCCCTCCATCTGGTCTACACAACGAACACTTTAAACTTCTGTTTACTAGTTTTCAGTTTACCTTGAATAAATCCTTAATTTGTTTATGCATACATTAGGGTCATCTTTATTAATCTTATTTCACCCTCTCGCGGTCCAAAAATCCAACCGTAAAAATTTTACACCCTATCTTTCTATTTAAAAAAATATGTGTTTGATCTTGACACCGCTTGCGGGGCAAGACCGTCGCAATGCTGCTTGTTCGAAATAATTAAATATCCTCTCATTTTTCTGGCAGAGTCAAGTTCACAGCCCGAATTTTCACATGATGGCGAACGTGTTCCCGTTGGGCTTCGTGGCGGACCTTCTCATTCTTCTTCTGAAAGAAATCATCGACCTGAGATTGACCTGAATCGTTCTCCGCCCGATTCTCCTCCTCGTGCCAGGTCCAGTTCGCCTGCCAGGCGTCCTCCATCTTCCACGTTCATATCTCCACGTACGATGCTTCCTTCTCCTGACGGACAGGGATGTGGACTTGAACAACTTGAATTTATTCGAATCATTTCCACTAAGCATCCGCGCCTGATATTCGAACTTCGGAGATACAATTTTCCTGTCGATAAAGGAGTTTTAATACTAACTGGAAGGCGTAAGTATTGGCCTGTGTTATCTCAAGAACAAATTGTATTATCGACATCCAGTGGTGACGTCTTTGCAATATTGCAGTCTGTGAATGTACTTATTGGAATATATCAACGTTTTGGTACCGATGCGAAACGCGTGAAAATAAACATGGAAAGCCGCAATGTTACCCGATTGATCCCAGAAGAAATCGATGGAACTCCATTGGGTGTCCGACGACCAATCATAGCCAATTATAAAGTAGTTAATGTGAACTATCCTCCTCTTCGTCATTAATTAAGAAAATTTAAACGTGAAATACAATGCTTGCTATCTAATGTCGGATAGAAATGTTTTATGTAGCTGTTTGATTGAATATAATTACATAAGAAATGCATTTAGTCCTCTAGAGATCTAATTAATTCTATGCGCATCCCCAATCTACCCCTTCTCCCTGAAACTGTGCATCGCAACTTAGATTCTTCTGAACGAACATGCTCGCTCGTTCTGCCCAAAAATGACTTAAGTTTTCTCCACTTTTGGGTTCGATCCTTGTTAGGGATAATTTAGGGAAAAATGTCTTCCGCGAAAATATTCACTACCTGATGTATTTACCGAAAGATATTATTAATAAAAGATAGGAGATGGTACAAGTTTGCAACAAAGTCGGAAAAGTCTACCATTATTTTCAGGTTCCGTGTTCCTCTTGTTTAGTTATAGATTCTACTATTTAGCAAGAATTCCACTACATGGTTGAAAATTAAACGATTTTGTTGAAAACTCTTGTCTTCAATTTGTCTAATTCTTTTCAGATATTTTGAATTCTTCGTAAAGTCTTTGAATTTGTATGAATTTTCTAAATTCATTTGCATTGTGTTTTTCAACGAATACTAATATTTCCATAGTGTAGTAATTGAAGTTTCCCTCATGATTGTACAAAATGTCATAAATCTCGATAAGTTAGAACGACAAATGAGATAGCGACTATGCTTGTATAAACTCAAACATTTCCAACAATGTTTATTAGTTACTCTCTTGTCTATATTCTTCAGAAGTCTATTCTTTTATTTCTAAAAAATGTGTTCCCTAATTGTCATTATGTGTTTCATCTCAGCGATTTGCCCCAAACCTATTGGTAAATATAACATCTATAATTCAAATTATTCAAGTGGCCATGACTCTTTTTTCTGTTGTTAAACTGTACCCACAGAAAATTCACTATCGTTATTCAGAAATCTACAATATCGATCGAAGTTATATCCTCTGATACAGAAAAATGTTAGCGTCATCACAGACTAGAGGGAAATATAAATTAAATTATTTGACCATCAATCAGAAAAATTGAACATGAAAAATAAATGAATCATTATAGTACACCACTCAGGAAAAGTATTTTTTCGACCCACTCTAGTGTGGGGTAGAAAGGGGCAGGACCGAACGCCGGATCAAAATCGGCTTTACAAATAGTATTTCTATTCAGTAAGCAATTTGAATATTCTTTGCATAAAATAATCTATTTTATTGAAGGAATTTATCGTATTAGCATTAAGTGAAATACTGACAGCGTGAAGATTTGATGTTCTGGCAGATGAAGCATTAGGCCGTGAGTTAATTATGAAATTTAAACTCAACTGAAGTCTGAAATATACTAAATTTATACAAAAAACTCATACCCCATTATCGGGTCAAGACCAAGCAAGACAATAACTAAAAATGTTGTTTTCATCTGCTAAGATTCCAACAAATATAGATTATACCTCATCTATCACTATTTCTAATGGAACAATCGTCTATTGCTTGCTGCAAATATTCTAATGTAACTTTTCCAACTTATAAAATACCATAGAATCCAACCCTTACATTATTACATCTAAGATATTCCTATTTAAAAAAAAAACGTGTTTGATCTTGCCACCGCTTGCGGGGCAAGACTGTCGCAGTGCTGCTTGTAAGAAATAGTTAAATTATGAAATAATTCTTTTATTAAGATAAGGAATACTTTTGCAATATTTCAAAATAATGAAAAAATGGATCAACCCCACGTCTTGTTAAGTTTTTATAAGCCAGTGAATGCCAGGTCTACCACAGTGTAACCTACCAAGGCTTACCAAAATGCAATCCTCTCATTTTTTTGCAGATTCAAGTTCACAGCCCGAGTATATACCTGATGACGAACGTGTTCTTAGTGTACCTCGTAGTGCACCTTCTCATTCTTCCTCTGAAAGAAATCATCGCCCTGAGATTGACCTGAATCGTTCTCCTCCCGAGTCTCCTCCTCGTACCAGGTCCAGGTCCCTTGCAAGGCGTTCTCCTCCCGAATCTTCTCATGCCAGGTCCAGGTCGCCTGCCAGGCGCTCTCCACCTTCCAGGTTCATATCTCCACCTATGATGCTTCCTTCTCCTGACGGACGTAGATGTGGGCTTGAACAACTTGAATTTATTCGAATCATTTCCAATAAGAATCCGAACCTGATATTCGAACTTCGGAGATACACTTTTCCCGCCGAAAAAAGAATTTTAATACTAACTGAAAGGTATAAGTATGGGCCTGTGCCAGATCAAGAACAGATTGTATTAACAAGCGATGGTAACGTCTTTGCAATATTGGAGTCTGTAGATATTCTTGCTGGAATATATCAACGTTTTAGTGCCGATGTGAGACGCGTGAAAATAAACATGGAAAGCGGCAATGTTACCCGATTCATCCCAGAAGAAATCAGTGGAACTCCAGTGGGTATCCGACGACCGATCATAAACAATTATAGAGTAGTTAATGTAAAGTGCACTCCTCTATACCATCAATTGAAAAAAATGTAAAAATGAAATTTTTTCGTTCAGGATTAAAATATTTGCTTGAAAATTCATCTTTTTTTTGGATGTATCCATCTGTTTTAGTTTAAAATTTCAATAAGTTTGGTTGAAATATCAATTTCACGTTACTTTTATTGTTGAAAATCTATCTTTTTTCTTGGAAAATTTTGATAAACATTTGGTTTAATATATTTGAAATCTTCCAAAATCTTCTTGGACTTTTTCGAAAATCTTCGTAAAAATGTATTCATATAACATAAAAAAATAACAATAGAAATAAATATTTCATTTAATGAATTACTCTATCTATGTAAATCAATTCCTATATTAAAGCTGCTTCATAAAATGATTAACCTATCCATCATAGTTTATGAGGTTGCATGAAGAAATAAGTAAATTTTCCTTTATTGGATTAAAGTCGTTGGCGTGTCTAAAGTTAATGTGCTACCATTGGAATCATAGAAGTAGGTTAATGGATTCCTTTTTTCTTCGCATAAGTTTCCATTATCGTTGGGAATCAACAGAGAATTCGAAGTGGAAAAACAGGTGGGAAAAGCCTAATGACTGTATATGAAAAACAAATGATAAAGAGCTATCATCTCTTTCAACAAATATTAATCTTTCCATTGCGTAGTAATTATTTTTCCTCCTTCTAAATTGTACATAATAATGTGATAAATATTTGGGGCGTTCAGAAAATACGTACGGCTTTTTCTGATAACTTTTATAGCCCCCCCCCCCCTTATGCAATGTTTTTTCTACTATGTGTATATAATTTTCACATTCGCACAAACTTCATTTAGAATAATTCAAAATTCAAATTCCTCATGTGGCTAACGTTTTGCTAGAATAATGCATCTAAACATGGCGAGTGGCATAAGCAGACGTTTTATACATTTTCTTCGAACAAGAAATATACCGTCAGGGCCCTTTTCATACTACTGATCCTAAATGATCGGAGAACGATCTGTCGCGATTTACTGCTGGTCGCACAGTGTCGTCCTCAAGCGATAAGGCGCTCATCGACACTGTCGAATTGAGAAATCACGATACGTCTAGCTTTCCTTTAAATACTGAGAAAATAGAAAATAGGTTTTGGAAATTGGTAATGTAGATAATAGTCTTAGCTGTCCGCCACAATCCACTAAGTTTACAGAATAACTTCTTTCAATGCTAATTGATAACAAAATTTTAGATTTCGCTTATTTCTTTCGATCTGACTGGTAACACACAAATATGAGTAATCAGTCGATCCTATTCTGAACTGGAGGTTTTTACTCGAACAGAACGTACAACATCAGCCTTTCCCTTGTATCATTTAATTATACGGCTGATCAAAGGGGCTCCAATCATAAAATGTCCAGGTGTTGAATAGGAGAAGTCTTCAGGATCATTCTAAAAAGGGGCAATAGGACTGGACTTGAGGCTTAAAACTTTCAACTCCAGCCTCCCACATACCCCCAAAATGAGGAGCGGAAGGAGCTTTAAATGCCAAGAAGTACCTTGGATAGTGAACTGATTATGCAGATTAGTATCCAGTCTAAGATTTAAAAGGCAATTTTTAATTCCGGGTCAGCACCGTGGAATGTCGTACCATTGTCACTGTACAAGTGTACAGGTCTTCCTCGCCTCAAATAAAATTGTTGAAAGGTGGCAAGAAAAGCGGCAGGCAAATAATCAGAAACAAGTTCTAAATGGGCAGCTCGCGTACAAGAACAAACGAAAAGCGCTACGCAAGTTTTGTAACTTTTTCTGCCACGGCCGAGAGCAAAGCGAACCTTAAATGGGCCTGCATAATCCACACCAGAGTATGTGCCTAAAATACAGTAGCTCTGTCTGAGCGTAAATAAGGACAATTGCTGACCACCATGTGAAGATCTAAGATGAGCAAGCGTGGCGATATGCTCACTCATGTGGTGAAGACGCAAAATGATAGGAAAATTATGCGAAAAAAAAGTTAGGAAAAGGGAAAATTGGGCAACGAAAAATTAGGCCAAACAAAATTAGGTAAAAGGAGACATATTTTCATATCAAGGACTGAGTTATAAATTTAAACTGGCATTCAAAAATTATAGAGAAAATGAACATTACCTGACTGGAACAGATTCATCTATAACGTGCGCCGAAGAAAGGGAGCTTACTCTGAAAAGTGAGATTTTTCAGGGCGAGCGGTCGAAGTCGACCCGATAGACGTGACTTTTAGGAGAGAGGGAAGACTCACGAAATTCTCCCTCTCCACTTGCTACTACATTCTCACGCATATAGCGACGCCGCTCACGGACGGGGTATAGATGTGACACGTAGATGTAGTGGTGAGTGGTGGGAGGTCATTCACGGGATCTCGAGCAAAAGCCCTATTTCTCGGGTACCTATTAACTCAATTATTAGCAATAAAAACGCTCGGAAATTTTTGTCGATGGTTTCATTAAAAAGAGCAACTCAAAAATTGTCGAAAAGTGTAAAAACCTCGATTTCGATTTTTTTAGAGTTAACGGAAAATAAAACAAACCTGCCGATTGACTATCAAGATTATTCCCACTCCAAGATCAAGAAACAATGATTTATCGAACAAAAAACATTAAAGGATGAACTCAGAATACCTAACCGAGAAATTAAGAAGTAGTCAGAAGAACTTTCATCATCAGAAGAAGTCGAAGAAGACAACCATTATATGAAGGAATTCTAGAATGAAAAGAAAACCTTACAACAAAGAATGGAGTTAAAGCTGAACCAAAGACAGAAAGTAAATTATTCAAATAGTCCAAAAAATCGAATATGCCTGATCCATGTTTTAATAAAACCAGGGAATGAACCAAGGAAGAAAAGAAAACCATCACGCCAACAACCTTGAAAATAAGAATACAATTCAAAAAGCAAGATAAATTGGTGAATGGAAGAATATGGACGAAGTAATCGTCGAGACAAATTACATTCGGTCGAGAAATTAAAAAATATGTAAAAGCATGCCATATTTGCCAATTGCAGAAGACAACAAGAGTCACTAATCAAGCACAATCAATCTTTCCAGACATACCTACTAGCCACAACAAAAAAATAGCGTTAGACGTTTTTGGTCCCTAACCAGAAAGAAAACTGAGGAACACCTGTGAGAAATGAAACGCAGAAACTGTAATTGAAAGTATGATTGATTATTACATACATAAATTTGGAGCCCCTAAAACGATACTCACTGATCAAGGGACAAACTTCTTTTCGGAATTAATGCAACAATTTGAAGAACAATTTGGTCACATAATAAAGAATGCATTTAACTTAAAAAAATCTTATTAAAACATCAATGGAAGATAATGGTGAAGAGATACTAATACCCCATTAGCAATGCCAAGATCACCAACCCTTACGTATGCTGATTTAATAAAGAAATGGAAAATCAAACATGGCAATATCATTAAGAAAGGTACAGAAGGAATATAAATTGATCAAGAGAAGACTAAAAAACGTTGAGATGGAAATATATTGAAACCCCATCTAGTGAACAAAATAGGAGACCAATTCTAATGGAAAAATAATACAAAATAAAATAAATTGGACCCAAGTTGGAAAGGTCCAGGAATTGTTGCAGGAATCACAACGAATAAGAATTGAAAAATTAAATTTGAAGGCAGAACGCTTCAACTTCATATCGATCAAGCAATGTCATTTTATGTTTTAGGTATATAATGATTCTGCTACTATGGATGTTGATGACGAAGGCACGAGCAAACTATATCCTTCAAGAAATTTATGGGAATATTGACATAGAGGAAATCAGCAAGGCTTATTTGTATCACTAGGAATGGAAACTAATTATAGGAATAAATTTAGCCTCAAACGAAAGTAGATTCCAAGCTATAGAACAAACAATTGATATAATAGAACAGACAAAGTTTCGATTTTGCACAAGCTACAGGGTAAAGAAAAACATAAAAGACGATTAATCAATTTTATAGGTGATATTTCTAAAACCCTTTTCGGAACCCTAACTGAATCAGATGTAAACCAAATAAACTCAGAATTTGGCGAATTATATACCGACAATGGGAATATAATTTCCGTTTTAAGTAAACAAACAAAAATCCTCAAAATAGTACTAGATTCTGACCACGAAGTGAACGACATCCGTAGAAAGAATAATCCCAATCTCAACTAAGTTTGGCAAAATATTCCTTTGCCCAATTCTCGATCATGACTTAATAATTGAATTCGAAAACAGTTACGTACCAACGTAGGAGACTATTAACAAATTTAAGAATATAAACAAACATTTAATATGTAAAAGGAATCAGCCTTATCCAAGAATCAATAAAATACCATATATATATTATAATTTCCACAACCGATATCAACCTAGATTTACCATCCGGAGATAAATTCGAATCAAAAACAACATGAAAAGAATTCAGAGAATTCCGAAGAAGTCAAAGAATTCATCAAAAATAGTTGAATATGAAGAATTAAAGATAAAGAAAAATAAAATTGGATTTTGAGTGGGAAGATAAATGAAAAAAATGTTGACTTTTGATTTGATGAGACCCATTATATTCTTTAGACTCTTGTCTTCAGTTTTTGAATTCTTTTGAGATATTTTGAATTCTTCGTAAACTCTTTCAATTCGTATAAAATTTCTGAATTCGTTCGGGTTGTGTATGGAAAGCGAAATATAAAATGTTTGTCAACGAATACTGATATTTCTATAGCGTAGTAATTTTTATTTGTCCCTTATAATTGTACAATTTGTCATAAATCGCGATTAGATAGAAGAAAGAATGAGATAATGAATATACTTAGAAACACTCAAACATTTTCAACAGTGATAATTAGTTACACTCTTTACGACATTCTTCAAAACTGGATTCTTTTTTTTTATGTGGACCCTAATTGTTATTTTGTGCTTCTTGCTAGCGATTTGCCTTAATCTTATTGGTAAATATAATAACTATAATTTGAATTCCAGTTTTAATCGCAGTATGTTTACTTTTCAATCGAAATTGTTCAAATGACCAATCTCTTTTTTCTTTAATGTTAAACTGTGCCTATAATAGAATTCATCATCAGTTTTCGGCCGTAGGATTCCTTTTTTGATTTTTGCATAGCTTAAAATTCCAAATCTATACACAGGACATGAGAGAGTATCCGATCGAACTGAAATTTGAAGGGATTACTACTAGCCAAGACAATAGCTGAAAAATATTGTTCGCATCTACTAAAATGCCAACGAATAATAGATTATATCACATCTATCACTATTTCTAATAAAACGAATTTTTACTTATTGCCGCAAATGTTCTAATATAAATTTTTCAATTCATAAAATACCAAAGGATCCAACCTCAAAACTATTACTTCCTTAGATATTTTTATTTGAAAAAGACGTGTTTGATCTTGCCACCGCTTGCGTGTTAAGAATGTCGCAATGCTGCTTGCTAGAAATAATAAAATCATGGAATCATTGTTTTATTAAGATAAGGAATACGTATAACAATATTCCGAAATAACGAAAAAATTGTTCAACTCCAAGTCTCAATAACTTCTTATAAGCCAGTGAATGCTAGGTCTACCACAGTCTAACCTACCAAGGCTTACCAAAATGTAATCTTCTCATTTTTTTGCAGATTCAAGTTCACAGCCCGAATATGTACCTGAAGGCGAACTTGTTCTTAGTGTACCTCGTGGTGCACTTTCTTATTCTTCCTCTGAAAGAAATCATCGACCTGAGATTGACCTAAATCGTTCTCCTCCCGAGTCTCCTCCTAGCGCCAAGTCCAGATGTCCTAGCAGACATCCTCCACCTTCCAGGTCCATATTTTCACCTATAAGGCTTCCTTCTCCTGACGGACAGGGATGTGGACTTGAACAACTTGAATTTATTCGGATTATTTCCACTAAGAACCCGGGCCTGATATTCGAACTTCGGAGATACACTTTTCCTACCGATAAACGGATTTTAATACTAACTGGAAGGTGTAAGTTTGAGCCTGTGTCAGATGAAGAACAAATGTTATTATCGGCAACCAGTGGTGACGTTTTCGGAATATTGGAGTCTGTAAATGTACTTACTGGAATATATAAACGTTTTGGTCACGATGGGAAACGCGTGAAAATGAACATGGAAAACCACAATGTTACCCAATTGATCTCAGAAGAAATCACTGGAACTCCGATGGGTGTCCGACGACCAATCATGTCCAACTATAAAGTAGTTAATGTAAACTACACTCATCTGCATCATTGATTAGAAAAATGTAAGCCTAAAATACAATGCTTGCTATCTAATTTCGGATAAAAAATTTTTATGCAACTGTTTTATGGAACATAATTACATTAAAAATGCCAAAATTAGCCCCTTTTTTTGCGCCCAGCGTATATTGTGAAGGAAAGAACATAAATTGTCGCGACAAAGCTCAAAATAATCGTCAATGCATGCTGTAGCCGGGTTTGTCATTAATTTATCCTTTCGGCTTACTGTTTGTTACAGATGTTCTTGCTGGCCAAACTTTTGATTAGTGAGATTTGCCTGACCATCTCGCAGCTCACAATCACCATCGCCCCGCTTGCTGCAACCTCTATCGGTGGCTGCATGGCCACCCTGACGATCCTCGGAATGCGACAGGCGTTTCAAAATATTCAAAATACTCTCCATGTAAAGACTCTATGTAAACCCATTAAAGAATGGGTTTGGCGTTCCTCTTAATCTCTTTCCTCTTCGTTCTCTGTCTGCCTGGCATGGGAAACACTATCAGCAGCAATGCTTCAGGCGACATAGCCGTCAAATTCATGAGGGAAACCCTGAAGTCATGACGCCAACGCGAGAACAGTCTCGGTATTATTATTATTGGCCCACTTCCACCCACAGGTACTCATGACTCGGTACATTGCTACTTAACACGGTCGAGAAACGCTGCAAGTGCTTTGTAGATATAATGAGAATAGTGCTGTTCCAGTAATGAAGATGGTATTCATTCTCAAATACTTTAACTAGGCTATATTTGTAGTGAGGCTCCTCTCTTATGCCAGTGTTCAGGACAATGTGTTAGAGACTGATCCCGACAACATCACTATGTTTGCGCATGTATTCTTGCGAGGCAGGCATCATAGATCCACCAATTATGTATTAGATGTTCTCATTGAGCTCCCCAGAAAGGCGGTATCTGTCAATTACTGTCATCATACTGAGGATCTGTTTTTGATCATTTCTCGTCTTGAAAACTCTGTCCTGGATGGCAATGACAAATCCTTCCGTCTCCGGACAGAGTTCTCTTCATCTTAACCATAGGTTTAAAGCCTCATTATCCACGCAAGGAAGATCTAATGTTTGGGGGTGTTGTCTGTGCAGCTTTAAGAATCTGTAAGTAGTAATGTTACCGCCAACGTAACCACCAAAATCATAAGAGGAAAGCTCAAGCCCTCCCGCGACGTCAACACGAGAACACCTTTGGTAGGTTTATTATAAAAAATGAGGAAGGTTATTTTTACCTCAGGCTTAAGATGGTTAAACCCCAGTATATAGAAGACATTTTTTATCAGAGTTAGATTTTTGAATAGTCTACACGGGGCTGTCCTGGTATATATCATCAGGCACGGACTCATTTTGGTAATGCAATCAAGTGATCTGATACGAGAGGTGTGCCTTATTTGACATTATGGGCAAAACCTGGTTTTTTACTCCGCCATATACGGACTGGTTTCAGCCAAGTGAATGATGGGGGGACCTATAATTTAAGAAGAGATCAAAACCACCAGATCCTCAGTAAACGTATGTAGAAAATTTTCCAGAGGTACCGGTTCAGGGATCGAACCTCGAACTTCTAACGTGAAGAGCGAGCACCTAACCGCCTGAGTCAATGAGACAGGCGAGAGATAATAAATTAACAAAGGTGTACCAAGAACGGTAGAAAGTGTCGAAACGTGCCAAAATTCGAGAAGAGAGATTAAAAACAAAATAGGCCTGACTCTCGGGTTAGGAACTCGCAGTTTAGGAATTTCTAGAATTGCTGGCTCATGCAGTTTTTCAGAACGCAGGGAGAGAGACCGTAGCGACTATCGCCTCAGAAGGGCCGCAGTTTCCGTGTACTCAGTCGAGTATATTGTGCAATATGATGCATTTTAAGTGGAAACTGTTCACGCAGTCTCGACTGTTTATGTTTTGATACTCGCGATTTAGGAACTAGGCTATTTGCAGGTAACCCCGACACTGTTCCCAAACCGAGAGCCTAGTATATGAGTTCAAGAGCGAAGACAAAGTTAAATGGATATAACATTGACAGAATGTATAAAAAACAAAAATATCTTATTATATTATTAATAATATTTTAATGTAATATGATATATATTATTCTATTTTATATTTAGTATTATTATTATTTCATTAATAAAATATAAACATTTAGATAATTTATATCATTGATTTAAAATGTTTTTCAACGAACACTGATATTCCTATATAGCGAAGTGATTAGTGCTTGTCCTTCATAACTGTATAAAGTGTCATAAATCTTGATAAGTTAGATAAGAATGAGATAGCGACTACACTTATATAAACTAAAAAAATTGTCGCAATGTTCATTAGTTACACTCTTGTCTGAATTCTCCAAAAGTAGATTCTTCTATTTTAAAAAATGTGGACCGAAATTATTATTATGTGCTTTATCATTGCGATTTCCCCCAACCCTATTGGTAAATATGATATCTATAATATTTAAGTTCCGGTCTTATCGCAGTATATTTACTTTTTAGTCGAAATTGTTCAAATGACGATAACTCATTTTTTAATGTTAAACATCACCTACCGAAAATTCACCATCATTTTTCGGCCGTAGAATTTCTTTTTTAATTTTTGCAAAACTTTAATTTTCGAATCTATACATAGGACAGAAGAAAGTATCCGATCGAACTAAAATTTATAGGGATTACCACTCTTGGGAAAAAGCTTTTTGAATTTCTGATATTACATTTTTACTATTGACAAGTGAAGGGTTCAGAGAAATACTCCACAGAGGAGCATTTTTTCTCGTTTTCCCAAAAATGATTTGACCATTCATCAGGAAAATTTTGCGTAAAAAATTAATGATAAATTATAGTACACTACTAAAAAAAACATTTGTTTCGGCCCACTCTAGTGTAGGGTACAAAAAGGCAAGACCGAACGCCGGACCAAAAACGACTTCGCCAATAACATTCCTGTTCATTAAGCAATGTAATTTTCTTTGCGTAAAATAATCTACTAAATCTACACGAAAAACTGATGCATCATTATCGGGTGAATAAAACAAACTTTTACTACTTGCTGCAAGTATTGCATGGCAAGTTTTTCAATTTATAAAATACCAAAGAATCAAATATCAGATTGTTACATACTGAAATATTTCTATTTTTAAAAAAACGTCCCTAATCTTGTCGCCGCATGCGGGACAGTACATTCGCAATGTATCTTGTTAGAAATAATTAAATTATTAAATAATTGTTTTATTGAGATAAGGAATACGTATTTCTATATTACAAAATAATGAAAAAATGGATCATCTCTACGTCTTATTAACTTTTTATAAGCCAGTGAATGCCAGGTCTGCCACAGCCTAACCTACCAAGACTAAACAAAAAGTAATCCTCTCATTCCTTTTGCAGAGTTAAGTTCACAGCCCACATTTTTATCTGATGTCGACCATGTTCCTGTTGAGCCTCGTGGTAGATATTTTCTTTCTTCTTCTGAAAGAAATCATCGACTTGATATTGACTTGAATCGTTCTCCTCCCGAGTCTCCTCGTCTCAGCTCCAGGTACCCTGCAAGGCGTTGTCCTCCCGAATCTTCTCGTGCCAGGTCCAGATCTCCTGCCAGGCGTCCTTCACCTTCCAGTTGCATAGCTTCACCTATAATGCTTCCTTCTCTTGACGGACATATATGTGGGCTTGAACAACTTGAATCTATTCGGCTCATTTCCCTTGCCAAGCCGAACCTGATATTCAAACTTCGGAGATTCACTTTTCCTGCTTATACACGAATTTCAATACTAACTGGAAAGGGTAGGTACGGGCTTGTGACAGATCAAGAAAAAATTGTATTATCAACAATCGATGGTGATGTTTTTGCAATATTGGAGTCTGTAAATGTACTTACTGGAATATATAAACGTTTCGGTCGCGATGTGAGACGTGTGAAAATAAACATGGAAAGCCGCAATGTTATCCGATTGATCCCAGAAGAAATCTATGGAACTCCAGTGGGTCCTCGACGACCAATCATGTCCAATTATAACGTAGTTAATGTAAACCACACTCCTCTACACCATCAATTAAAAGCAATGTAAACGTAAACTTCAGTGCTTGCGATTTAATGTCGGATAAAAAAGTTTTACGTAACGTTTTTTTGTAACATTAACATTAAAGATTCAGCATGTTATGGTTCTTGAGACTTTAATATTTTCTAGATTCCCCAGCAAGCCTTCTCAATTATTTTTTTATTATTAAAACGGTTCATATGTAGTGAAAAGTCTAAATAGCAAGCCGGCACTGGACGGCGCCCTACTAAAAGTACGCTTTTTGTACGCACTTTTGCAGAGGGATCATCATTTGATCATCATTTGGGACAACTAATAAAATTTTTGGGACATATATTTTAGTTAGTAAATAATGGTACTGCTAATCAGTTAGTTGTGAGACCTATTTTTGTTCCTCGGGACACTATTTTAGTTTGTCAAACCGACTGTCTGTAGGTAGTTGAACTTACTAATATAGTTAGTCATGTCTACTAACAAAGTAGGTATAACTATTTTCTTAATGTTACAGGGGCTTATCAAAATATCTGTCACTATACTATCGAAATCTGAATTAAAAAGGTCCCAGTGGGCACGCGGGCATCTTTTTTTGGGACATCTTAGGGACGCTGATGTCAATTCAGCTGATAAGACGTTTTAAAAAAATATGTCCCTATACGCACTGGGAGCTTTCTAATTGCAGATGCACTTTGTAGGTTAGGATTTCCAGTAAAACTTTTAACTCGTTTGATTTCACAATTTCTTATACATACCTTCGAATGCTTTGATATAATTCTCGAAGCCTAAACTTTGCAACACTTCTGATTCTTCCATCATTTATATAAAAATACTGAGCTGTAATCTAACGAGACATCAAGGGAACAGCGAGTTATGACGGCCATGTCTAAACGTTGTTACTCGTTTTACCGCAGGTATGTTGGTACCATTGTCGCATTCTCATTCGTACCAACAAAGATAGCAAATCAAATAGTTACGATACCTACTTCAATTTGTTAGAGAAATCAATTAGTGTATCAGACGACTAATTTATTAGTAGCTCTGACTATTAAAACGTCACTAACGTAAATTAGTCACAAGTACTGCAAACGGCTTCCTAAGCCGACTACTTGCTTAGTCGGTGTTACTAACTGAACAGTTGTGAGAACCAATAAATGCTTTACTAATAAAAAGGTAGTAGCCCCAACTATTCATTTTTCTCAGTATACTAATTCGATTTGAATCAGCCAAAGCTCTCGCAGCACTATAAACTGAGCGAATGATATTCCGGAGGTCGGACTTCTCTGATATATCATCACCAAGGGAGGCATTCATTTCAACCAGATCTTGGGGCGTTTTGGTTTTCGGCTCGGCTCGAGTAGAGGGCGCCACGTGAGGACCGTCGAGGTCCCTCTCATCGACTGGCGCGCGTCAACTCCGTTCAGTCTCTCGTCATGCTTCGCCCAGAATGGACGTTCGGTCGTGAAGTGTTTGTGCGGTGTAGTGCCGTGAACTGTAACCGCAACAAGCACTATAGCTATAGGTAGTGAAGACGTGTTTCTTTGGTATTAGAGATCAATTGTATTATCAGTGAAGTGAAACAATATAAGCCTTCAATACACATGTGAAGTTCTTCTTTCTCAACCTTACCAGCGCGGCAAAAGTAACAAGGTGGAACCAGCATGTCAATGTTCCTTCTTGTCCTGAAATCGTATTTAAAATACGATATACTGGTCAAATGGTGAACGAGTATTTGTGATGGGTGGGCATTTGAATCACTTACCTTATCAGACCACTTTTCATTTTCTGCTCCCAAAAGGCATAATCTTTTTCTATTAGTTCTGTGGTCAGAACATTTTTTGTGCACATCAGAAAGTAGCACTGCTTCTTTCTCTTAATGTGTAATTTTCCTTGTACATTGGAATATAATATCCCGTACGTCGAGTTCACGTATGAAGTGGAAGGTCGAAGCTTGCGAATGCTGCCAAATTTTGAAGCTGTCAGTCGTGTCTTTCTTTCTGTCTTTCACAGTTCGGTATTAGCTTGCCCAATTGTGCCCTCCTGCATTTTCTCGAGTTCACTTGTGGACTTCTTGAACTCCTTGACCAGAAATTTCTGCTTCCTTCTCTCATATTCTGCAGGATCCATCTCATCCTGTTCTCCCAATCCATAATCCTTTTCTGGGCCTGCACTGCTTACATTCTTCTTAGACTTCTTACTCCTATCTTCATTTTTCCTCCTTTCTCTATGCTTCTCTGTAGCGTGTTCTTTTCGCTGTTCAAAAATCCGTGTAATGTGGCCTGGAGTATTATTCTTGAGCATTGTCTTATGCAAAGATGTAAAAATTTACCCGGTGTTGGCAGACACCATGGAACGTTCACATCGAGTTGCATCTGCCCCTCTCAAAAAAAATGGACTCTTTTATCACCTGCAAATTTATCAACAATGCTGTTAAACTGTTCGGAAACATTGTTATCGACATCATGCAGGAGACTTGTCGTATTGGTAGTTCGTTAGTTTTAATTTGGGCGAGAAGCCCATGAAGAACTCCCCTGGCGCTCAAGCTTAAAGCCTATTGTGCCACTCCCTTACTTATTCACTCTCAGCATTCTACCCCAGACCTCTTGACGAAGCCCAGTATCTCGACCCCTGATCGCGTTTTGATTTCCTCTGTTTCCATGAAATGGACCCCGAGAGTCTGTTTCCTGAGCCTAGCTAATGCCGGGCACTGGCATAATACATGCAGGGATGTTTCGTCATCTCTGCCGCATCTCCTGGACTCCGTCGTGGGGCTATACCCCATTTTTTGCATATGATAGTTCAATTGATTGTGCCCTGTCGGGGTCCGTACCACTATCCTTATGTCTTTCTTGAGTAAACTCAGGATTTCCTTCGCTCTTTCTATCCTATAGGTATACCCCAGGATGGATTCCGCCTGACCGCAACCCTTGGTTTGTTCCCAGTATTCCCTGTGTTTTGTTCGGATCTAGTTTTTAATGGCCATCCTGACACTGCAAGACGCTATTCCCAGTACCGGTTCCGGCCCTACGAATTATCTCGCTGCGCCGCTCTTTGTCAACTGATCTGCCTTTTCATTGCCTTTTTGCATTCCCAAACCTGTTCTGATGTTATGTCTGGTTTCCCTATTGTAGTTAGTGTCGCTTGACTGTCGAAACAAATCGTGAACTGTCTGTCAGCAGCGTTTTCCTCTATTAGCGTTTCGGCACAGCGAAGGACGGCCAGGACCTCCGCTTGAAAGACAGTAGCGTGTCGCCCAAGTGTGATCCGTATCGCTTTCCCTCTTGCTGTCATAAATTCCTGCTCCTGACCCTCCCTCTCCCCTGGAGCCATCCGTATACCAGATTTCCCGATGGAGGAGCGGGTTACCATTTTCTTTCCACAGATCCCCGCTTGGGATACAAGCTCGGAAAGCTTTGGCGAAGTTTAAGCGTTTTGTTATTTTATTTTATCTCATCTGTAGAATCGGCAGTGTGCTGATATCACTCGGGAGTCGAATGTGTTTAGTCCCTGGAGTCCATCTATTTGCTCTTGCCAGGCTGCCTATCGCGTGTGCCGCTCTGGCGGTTATCGCAACATGTAGGGGTTCCTCACAGAGCATGTATCCTATCTCCGCTGTGGGCGCAGTCCTCATTGCTCCAGTCAAACCCCTAAATGCTAGCGTTTGTAATCTTCGCAGTCTATCCTGCATTGTTTTAAATTCCGATCGTGGCCACCAGACCACGGTCACGTGCAGGAGCCTAGGTTTTAAGACAGCAGTGTAGAGCCATGCAAGCATTTTAGGCCCTAGCCCCTACGTCAACCCAAAGGCTCTCCTGCACATCCAACAAGTCATGACAAATTTCCTGCATTGGGTCTGCAGGTGCTTTGCCTAGCTCAGCTTGCTATCTAGGATTACTCCTAGATATTTAACTGAATCTTAAAACGTCAGCTTCCCACCACAAAATACAGGAGCGTCAGCTTTCGAAACTTTATAATTCCTCGTAAAAATGACCTTCCGGATTTACCGAGAGTCCTGTGCTATTGCACCAGAGTTCTAAAATGCGCAGCGTCGACCTTATAAGACCCATCAGTGTTTCCAGATGAGCCCCCCTAACCAGGATTACAAAGTCGTCCGCATATCGTTGGGTATAGTAGCCTTCTTTATTTAGCCTTCGAAAGAGGCCGTCACCTGCGATGCACCACAGGAGGGGCGACAGGACACTCCTCTGTGGGCAACCCCGCGTTGCTATCCCAATTACTAGGCCTTCACAGGCAGGCCGGGATGTCAAAGGATTTGTTAACCTTGGTACCATTCAGCTCTCTATACGGCGATCACATCTTAGCTTGCGAGCATGAGAACTCGCGCTCTCGATATTCCAGTGGGCTTTGCCATTACCACCTGGAAGGACCGCTCCTTAGTTTGAGTCTCACCGCCATATAGCCCCTCAAGTTCACCTATTCCAGATCTGTGGTCAAGGAGCCCCTAAAGCCCTCTCACCAGCTACAAGGTCTCGCGATCCCTAGAGAGGAAAAAGCATTGCATGTAATACTAGTAATGTTAGTAATGCTTTTATAAAATTTCAATACAGGAAGCATTCCTATAGGTCAATTATTGAGGTTACACGATTTTTAGAAACCAGGGAGCTTGCACGTACAAAATTTACACTTTGACGGAGAATGATCGTGAAAGTGAAGTGTCGCTAAAACTATTGATTTTTATGAGATATTTTATGTTCAAAAATAAACTTCAAGCCTTCCAAACACAATACAACTTCAGCGATTTGCGAAATGTTTGTATTTTTTGGCTAGTTCAACAAAGTACCTAATTTTTTTAATTGCAATATTAATATTGTTGCCGCTCGTGCAAACTTTTGAAGATTTAATATTTTTTAGATTTGGACTTTTCCAAAATTTTTTTACCCTAAAACGCAACATTTGCAATTCTCGTAGGAATTTTATGAGTGGAATTGCAAAACATGCAACGTTAATTTAAAAAACGATGATGTGCGTTATGCATACAGTATTGCAAATCATATAATACTATCTTCTCAATGGAAAGAAGCAGAAATAACAATTTGCAAAACCTTCGGTATTTTCGCTGGGGAGTCATAAAGAAGATAAAAATTTGTTTATAATTAATAATGTTGCCAAGTAGTAAACAGTTTGCAAATCTAATATGATTTTAGTCATTAGTTAATTATTACTCAGTACGATTTGTAAAATGTTTGTAATTTTTGGAAAATTTTATGATTAACAAATCTCGACATTTCTAACATTTGCTACCCAAAGACGCAACCTTCGCAATTTTCTCTGGTATTTTAGGAGTCGAATTGCAAAAAATTCAACAATAATTTAAAAACGATAATTTTCGTTATTTATTCAGTTTCGCAAATCATATGATAGTCTTCTCTCAATGAAAAAAGCTGGCGATTCGCTGGGGAGTGATCAAAAATATAATAATTTGTTTATAATTAATAATGTTGCCCGCTAATAATGTTTGCAAAATGTTTTGAATTTTCGTGGATCAATGGGGGGCAAATGTTGCAAATTAATTTTTTTAAACAAATTGCCGACCCCATCGTGTTTTGCAAAATGTTATTTCATGTTCAACATATAAAAAAACTATAGAATTTTTTTGAAGACCTTCGGAATTTTGTTAATTGATTAGGTATTTCCACTGGTCTATATCGTAAAAATGTTTTTTTTTTCTGACTCAGGGGGTGTCCGAACGTGGAGTTCTACAGAAATTTGCAGTAGTCAGTTTTCACATAAAACTAATCCCATCTCATTGTGATGAAAGCGTAAAAAACAAAATAATACATAAAACTACCGTCCATTGCTATCGGGCCACCTATTTTTTAGCTGTAAGCCTAATTTGAAGGCAAGATGGCAATTTTATGAAAAAATATTGCAAAAAACTTGAAATTCCGATGTTATTGAAAACTAAAAAAGTAAAAAAAAAGATCAAAATAGGGAGATTTTCATTAATATTACTTACTGTTACCAAAATATTAAATATAATAATTTTGAAATTTTTTTATAGGTTTTGAACCATTTTTGACATTTTTTACTTTTTTTGTACCAACTTCAGTCTTTAGCTGCATCTAGGGAAAATTAAAAAAAAATATATAAATGATTTATCGAAATGCTATCGAAATTTAACGTTCAAATGAGCTTTAATAAGCTCGTTTAAAGAGCTTTAATTCAAATTATCATTTCCCCTTAAATTTGGGTTTATTGAACGTAGAATGCTATTATCATGCATGCGACTATCGGGGGCAAAAAATTCAATTCTATATTACATAAATGAAGGGACTTTAGCAACCGCTGAAAAAACAGAGGTGCGACAGCAATGGACTCTGGTATACATCAACAATGAAGAACTGGTGTAAGCACTGGAAAATGTTATTAGATATAATCAAAATTGACAAACAATTTATATTAAAAATTAATTTTGAGAAAGATTTGAAATCTAAAAAATAATTAATTTAGCGTAAATGAAAACTTTTGGAAAAATGTTCAATTATGTAATAAAGAAAAAAAAATTAATGAATCTCACAAATTGTAGCACATATCCCGATTTATTGAAAAGCACAGAATGAGAAGTGCTAAAAAATGTGTATGGGCGCCGGGCAATAGTATAGATAAAAACTAACAAAATGATTAACCTATATACTATATACTTCGTAAGAAACAACCCTTTGCTGGATATACGTGCCATTCTCCGTCCACACTAATCTGTAGCATTTGCCAACTTGAAAATCCTTTCCGTGCGTTGGTGTCGAAAGACCCAGTCATAAATCGGTTGTGGTTATGATAAACCGTTTATCTACACAGAAGCGCGCGCACATATGTGAAAAATGTGAAATTGTATCGTTTTCGTTTGATGGCATTTTTAGAACAAATGCACTGCGACTTCTTTTACAAGTAAGAGAATCACAAAAACTCGCGACACGTGTCTGAACGAGAAGAACCGGCCAGCCGGCTTTTTCCGCGTTTGTTTTTCTTGATCACGCTTCAGGCGCTTCGAACAAGATCGTCAGCGCAAGAGCGGGACAGAGAAAGAGGCTACCTACACATTAGATAAACACGACGCAAGAAACCGTTACTGTGGTAACATACCCTGCCTCGTGGTTCTACCGTTCCTGTTTTCGATCCCTAGCGCAAGCGCAGCAGATTCAAAGATTGCTCTGTCCTTTTCTATCGTATAACGCTATCCTCCTTGAAGATGATGCCTAAGCAAAATAGTGCCTGGTGGTAGAAAAGGAGAGAGCCATCTTCCAGTTCATGTTTCGTGTTTGAGTCTTTGTTGTGCTTTGAACAAACTCGAAACTTGAAAGATCTCGAATGTTTTCTATAAATCAAATAACCGTTGTCACCGTGCTTTTCGTGGTCTGCCGTGTTGTTAACGTATCGTGCAAATTTGATAATAAGGAAATCGTAACATAAATCACTATGAGTGGGACGGCTGATAATAAGAAAAAATGCAGAAGTATTACTTTAGAAACAATTAAGAACATTTAAGAGATATTTAGAAGTTTTCAAAAGATAAAAAAATAATTGAAAACTTGAAAAGATTTCAAAAAATGTAAAACTTCGAACAAAAAATTTAGAAGCTTTTTCAACATTTTAAAAAAATTCAAAAGAATGGAAAAATATATCAAGATTCCTAAGAAAATGAAAATAATTTTTTATTTTGAAAAATTAGTTTCAAGAGAATTTTTTTAGAATAATTCAAATGATTTTTAAAATTGTAAAAAAATCAGGACAATTTTAAAGCAATTTTTTTTATTTTGCAGGATTTATTACAAGTTTTAGAAAAAATCGAATCATTGTGAAAGATATTTAGAAGTTTTGAAAAAACTTGAAAAATTATTTAAAATTTGTCGTGATTGCAAAAAGTATAAAATGGAATGTAAATTTTTGAAGATTTTGAAGCTATTTATGGATTTTTCAAGGTTCTAAAGATGCCTGGGAAAATGTAAAGTGCTTTTTATTTTGATTTTCTTAATTTCTAAGAGAATATTTAAAAATATCTGAGGCAAATTTTTAATGTACAAATATCAATGGAAAAAGTATTGATTTGTTACGACGCAAAATTAAAATAATTTAGCTTTCAATTACAAAAGTGTTTAATTTAAAAATTTTGTTGAACCATGAAATGACCGGAAATTTTTGTTCCTCGATTAAAACGGCCACCCTGTTTTAGGGAACCCTTAAAATTAAAATTTTTGGAAGCTCTAAAAATTATCCTACAAATTTTGGTTTCATGTCTCACAAACATGATCATGTTTGGACGGTTTGAGCTTTCTATTTTTTTATCCTACCTTCCAACTCTTCTGACTTTTTATTAGTCTCTTCTCGCTTTTCTGAACTTTATTCCAACGTCTGCATTCTTTTCTCTAGCTTTTCCCTGACTTTTTCCCATTTCCTCATTTCTTTCCTAAGCTCGGCTATTTCCCATCTAATTTCTTCCTTTATTTCCTCTCCCTTTTTCTCCTGCTTTTCTTCATATAATCCCATTACTTCTATCATAATTTCGCGCGTTTCTTTCAATCTTTCCTCTTTCATCGGATCTTTACCCTCATCCCTGTTTCCTTCTGTCCCTTTATTGTTGTCCTCCTTCTCTACAAAACTATGTTTTTCCGGCGGCGAACTGAACATTCTTGGATTTTTCAAGCTTGACCCAATATCTTCCTTGTCTCCACTCCTTCCCGTCTCCCCTCTCCCTCTCTTCCTTTTGAGGAATTCCTCAACCGATCTCACGCTGTTCGCCTTGCCTTTCTCCCTCTCTACCCCGCCCTGCTACAACCAACCCGATCCTCCCACCGCACCCTGTCATAACCCTCAAAACAACCTAACCTAAACTGCCACACAAATCAGTCTTGATCCCTAAAAGTATCCTCACCCACTTGTCAATCTCTCAACCTCTGAATCATTCTCTCACAAACAAACCCTACTACGCACTTCCACAATTTACTCACCTCAAATTTCACCACAAATATCAGAACAAATCAGCAACAAAAACCTGTTGTGTCAAACTGATTTCGAAATCAGCTTAGCTAAACTCATCATAAATAAATTTTTCTCATCCGCAGTGTCTATATGAGGCGTCCTTATTTCAACACTACTGTTCTCAAAATAAAAATTAACATTCTTTTAGATTTCGTCAGATATGGGTGATGATGATACAGAGACGAAGTTCCTACTGCTACTGCTGACGTTCGTGAAACTGATGCTGTCGTTAATAATGATGCTAATGAGATTGGAGATCACGAAAACGACTCCACATTTGATTAACCAATAGCGATGGATCAAGAATATGGTCCCGTACAAGAAAACGCCGATGAAGGCCTGGAGAACTGGATAGCCCAAAACGAATTGCTGAAAACTTTAAAGTTGGATGATATTTTACGCATCTTGAATGTACCTGTAGTTACGACTCAAGGAGAACTTTTGCTAATGTATTTGAAGTATTCAATTGTACATCAACCAACACACACTGCAATAACAAATTTATTTAAAGCGGTAAATTGTATGTTTGCCCAACCAATACTTCCAGACACGCGTTATATGGTTGACAGATTATTCTTTTCCTCACATTTCGTTAATTACAATGCTATTTGTCCGTACTGCGGTGCGTATGTTAATACTTTTGTACGATCTCATTGGCGAAAAGAGTGTCTAATTTGCAGGAAAGTATTTTCATTGCGGAGTATCAATTTTCAGACCTTTTATCCAACGTTTAATATCAAAAACTGTATAAAGGAATTCTTAGAGCGCCATAACGAATAGTACGATAACATTGTACAAAGAGTTCATGAACCTGGTGTTTATAAAGAAATCTACGACGGAAAAGCACACATGGAATTTGTTTTAAGCTTAGATCCAGAAGTTAGAACGCGGTATTTAACATTTACTTCCAATTCTGACGGAGCAGTAAAATTTGAGAGCTCACCTGTATCAGCTTATTCAGTTTACGTAATACCAAACGAATTACCAATAGACGTTAGAAGTTCTGAACCGATTGTTTTTGCCTTATGGTTCAGCAGAGGGAAACCTGATATGAATGTTTTCTTAGAAGCGTTCGTTGGAGAAATGAATGAACTTACTGAAAGAGAAATTCCTTGCAATATACGGGGAGAAAGGCGATTGACCAAGCCATTTGCAATATGTTGCTGTGTTGATTCTGTCGCTCGCCCACCCATGCAGGGCATTGCGCAGTATAATGGTAGATATGGTTGCAGTTGGTGCCTCCATGAAGGAGAATGAATATCAAATGCACAAAATACTGGTGGCTGCATGAAATTTCCCATTTTGTATCATATGCCTGCAGAAAGAAACGAGGAACATATGCAGCAATGTATGCAGTTACTTTTTTATCCTGAAAATCGTTTGAATTCTGTAATTCCTGAGAATTCTGCGACTCCTTCTAATACTGTAACTTTTTTAAATACTGCGAATGATTTTAATAGCATAGCATGAAAACTTGCTGATTACTGGTTTGATATCAAAATATCCCCTTTGTTGAGAACTTTGACAGCTAAAGATATGAAGGAAATCGATGCAGTCCTAGATAGTATTCAGGTTCCACATCAAGCAATGCGTTTGACTCGCTCTATAAGTGACAGAGCATATTGGAAAGCAAAAAAATAGGAGAATTGGACACTTTATTTCAGCCTATAGATTCTTGAATTGTATTTGGAGAAAAAATTGCTGCAGCATTGGGCTCTGTTCGTTGAAGCGTCTCATATTTCTCTGTAAACCAGTATCACGAGAGCTGAACTGGAATGCCTTGAAAAGTTGGTTGAAGAATTCATGATATATACTGAAGAGCATTAAACTAAAGGCGCTATGACTTATAACGTTCATCAACTCCTTCATTGGGTAAAATCTCTTGCTAATTGGGGTCCATCATGGGCTCACACAGGTTATCCATTTGAAAGCGCAAACGGAAATGTACTGAGCATGATGCATTCTGCAAAAGGTGAAATCCACCAAGTGTGTCATCAACTGTCTATGCGCCAGTGTGACAGTATTCTGAAAAGTCTTATTTTTTCTCAGACTTCAGCTCATGTAAAACAATACTACCTAAATCTAACTGAAAAAAACACGCAAAAAACTTATAAAATAAAGCCAGTCTGATATTTTGGAGTTGCTAAGAAAGCTGAAGAACAATGGATTAAACATCTGCAGTTATCACGTGAAACTGTTTCTTATCATAGAATGATCAACGATAAATGCATTTACTCATCAGTAAAGAATCAGGAACAACGTTCTAATAACAGCTATGCTACGCTAATTGATGGTTCCTTCGTAAAAATCGAAAAATATCTAGTCGACACGTCACTTGCAGCAGAATGCACAATTTGCAGAGACCTTATTACTGAGAATGCGTACAGCAATTTGTGTGAAACCTTAAAGAAAGTAAGACGTCATAGCAATAATCTTCGTGCTGTCGATACAGAAGAAATAGCAAAAATTTGTGTTTTTATGAAAATACAAAACACTGAATTGGTATGTCCCGTGCCGAACTTGTATAATTACTGAGTAGAATTTCTTGAAACATAACTGGAATAGTACACCGAAAAGTTCAAGAAATTTATCAAGTGGGACTAATGGTTTACCGTCTCTTGTTAATGCCACATATAAGAATCTGCGATGCTCTACATTCTTATAGTAAAGTCTCATCTTCGTTTGTATTTTCTTATAAAATTTATGTTAATGTTTCAGTTTCGAATAAAAAATTGGACACAAAAACTGAGGTAAACGAATCAAACACCAAAAGTAGTGTAACCAACTGTTTAACGTTTTTGGGGTACATAAAAATTGCGATCCTATATGTCGTTTTTATGAATATTTTAATCGTTTTGTATCTTGTTTTCGGAAAAATGAGATTCACATTTCTGGGGTTAAACGTAGCTTGCGGAAGAATATTCGAATTTTTTAAGGAGTCTCCAAGGAAGAATTTCAAAAAAATTGCTTTAAATTTTGAAAAACCACAATTCTATTGATTTCCAGCATTATGGGTTGGAGCCCAAAACTCGAAGTTTCATATTTCTGAGGAGCCCAAAAAACAAAGACTCAGTTAATATTGAAAAATTCCGAAAAATATTATTCCTTGGCAAAGCAGTATCAACGAGGTATAGTGGGGTTGTTTTGTAACCTCAAGGGGTTCGGAGCCCAAAAATCAGAGTTGGTATTTTCGATGAGCCCAAACATCGGAGACGCTATGCACGTTAAGTTGGTATCTTTAAGGAGCTCAAATGTCAAAAATTTTATTCCCAGTGACAAATGCTGAAAAAGATTATTTTTTGGCAAAGTCGTAGTGACGTTGTACAGAGGGGTTGATTTATAACGTTAGGGGTTGGTGCCCAAAAATCAAAGTTGGAATTTTTGAGGAACCCAAATAATTTTCACAAATTTGGTGTGCTTCATTTTTTGAAAGGTTGAATTAGTGTTATAAGGGATGATTTTGAAATGTAAGGGTTGTCTTTTGATGACTGACTTTTTGGGGATTTAGGAGCCTCCAATTTTTGAATAGGAAAATATTTTTTTGCCGCTTTGGCAAGTAATAACTGTTACAAATAGAGTAAATTGAAAAATCCACTACCTTAGGAAAAACGGCCGTTTTAATGGCCGTTTTAACGACCGTTAAAACGGTTTCAATTTGACGGCCGTTTTAATACACCAGACTCTCAGGTTAGGAACTCGCGGTTTAGGAATTTCTAGAATTGCTGGCTCATGCAGTTTCTCAGGGCGCAGGAAGAGAGACGGTTGCGACTATCGCCTCAGAAGAGCCGCAGTGTGCGAGTACTCAGTCGAGCATATTGCGCAATGTGATGCATTTCAAGTGGAAACGGTTCACGCAGCTCTGACTGTTTATGTTTCGATACTCACGATTTAGGAACAAGGCTACTTGCAGGCAACCCCGACCCTGTTCAAGCAGGATATAACATTGACAGAAAGTATATTAAACAAAAATATCTTTAGATGTCGCGACTCAACATTAATTCTTTTGAGATATTTTGAATCCTTCGTAAATTCTTCGAATTCGCATAAATTTTCTGAATTCATTAGGATTATTTTATTATTAAAATATAAATACTAATGTTAGTTATATCATTGATACAAAAAAGGTTTTGAACGAATACTGAAATTCGTAATGCGTAGTGATTAATGTTTGTCCCTCATGATTGTACAGAATGTCATAAATCTTGATAAGTCAGGAGGAAGAATGAGATAGCGACTACACTGATATAAACTAAAAGAATTTCAACAATGTTCGTTAGTTTTACACTCTAGTCTGAATTCTTCAAAAGTAGATTCTTTTATTTTTTAGATGTGGACCCTAATTATTATTATTGTGTGCTTCATCTTTATGATCTGCCCCAATCCTACAGGTAAATGTAATATCTATAATATTTAAATTCTGGTTTTTTGCAGTAAATATACTTTTCAATCGAAACTGATCAAATGACCATGACTCTTTTTCCTCAATGTTAAACTGTACCGACAGAAAATTCATCATTATTTTTCGGCCGTAGGATTTCTTTTTTAATTTTTTCAAAACTTAAATTTTCAAATCGATACACAGGACAGAAGAAAATATCCGATCGAACTAAAATATGGAGGGATTGATACTTTTGACCGAATGCTTTTTTAAATTTCTGATATTACATTTTGACGATGACTGGTCACAACATTTTTGAGAATGCCAGAAAAAATTCTCCTCGGTCCAGATTTGAATGGAGAAAGCCACTATTCACGAGTGAAGCGTTCAGAAAAATTCTCCACACAGTTTCTTTTTCTTGTTTCTTCAAAAATTATTTGACCATTTGTCAGGAAAATTCTGCATACAAAATTAATGAGAAATTACAGACCACTATTAAAAAGAAAACATTTTTCTGGCCCTCTCTAGTGTAGGGTAGAAAGAGGCAAGAACGAACGCCGGATCAAAAATGAATTTGCCAATAGCATTCCTATTCATGAAGCAATTTAAATATTCTTTGCATAAAATAATCTACTAAATTTATACAAAATATTAATGCTTCATAATCGGGTGAATAAAACAAACTTTTACTACTTACTGCAAATCTTCCAAAGTAACTTTTTCAATTTGTTAAATACCAAAAAGAATCCAACCGCAAGATTGTTGCATCCTAAGATATTTTTATTAGAAAAACGTCCTCAATCTTGCCACCGCGTGCAGAGAAAGACCATCGCAATGCATCTTGTTAGAAATAATTAAATTATCAAATCATGTTTTCATTGAGATAAGGAATACATATTGCAATGTGATCATCAACAATCTGGGACGCAAAATAATGAAAAAATGGATCAAATCCAAGTCTTATTAACTTGTTATAAGGCGGTGAATGCTAGGCTGCCCACAGTCTAACCTACCAAGGCTAAAAAAAAAGTTATCATCTCATTCTCTTTGCAGAGTTAAGTTCACAGCCCGAATCTTCACCTGATGTCGACCATCTTCCTGATGGGCTTCGTGGCGGACCTTCTCATTGTTCTTCTGAAAAAAATCGTCGACCTGAGATTGACCTGAATCGTTCTCCTCCCGAGTCTCCTCCTCGCGCCAGGTCCAGATCGCCTGCCAGGCGCCCTCCACCTTCCAGGTCTATATCTCCAATTATAATGCTTCCTTCCCCTGACGGACATAAATGTGGACTTGAACAAATTGAGTCTATTCGGCTCATTTCCGTTGCTAAGCCTCACCTGATATTCGAACTTCGGAGATACAGTTTTCCTACCTATACACGAATTTTAACACTAATTGGAAAAGGTAAATATGAGCTTGTGACGGATCAAGAACAAATTGTATTATCAAGATCCAATGGTGACGTCTTCGCAATATTGAGGTCAGTAAATGTACTTTCCGGAATATATAAATATTTTGGTCACGAGGTGAGACGTGTGAAAATAAACATGAAAAGCCGCAATGTTATGCGATTGATCCCAGAAGAAATCGATGGAACTCCAGTGGGTGTCCAACGACCAATCATAAGACATTATAGAACTGTTTTTTATTAAAAATTCGAATGTTTTTCAGTTGAAATATCAACTATATTACATCACCTTCTTGTTAAATGGCAACTGATTGCGTAGTAATTAATGTATGCCCCGCTAAATTGTAAGTACTAATGTCATAAATCTTAGGAGCATTCAAAAAATACGTAACGCTTTTTTCTGATAAATTTGATACCCCCCTACTGCTCTCGCATAATGCTTTTTCTATAGTGTATATATAGAACTTTCACATTAGCACAACGCTCGAGGTAATCCCCCACCCCCTAAAAATGTGACTTATTTTTTGACCTCCCCATTATGTAGTTTTTCGCTTTTAGTTTGCAAGAAACAGCGTTAAGAAATACAAATAATTTAGTAGGACGAATAAGATAGCGTTATAGGCTCATAACATGGTGGTTGGAAGAAAATAAATTGAATTGAAATTAGTTTTTCATTGCAGAGTCAAAGGTTCTCTTTCTTGTATTTAACACTACTTCTCGTGCCAGGTCCTTATCTCCTGCCAGGCGTCCTTCACCTTTGAGTTCCATAGCTTCACCTATAATGCTTTCTTCTCTTGACAAACATATATGTGGGCTTGAACAACTTGAATCTATTCGGCTCATTTCCCTTGCCAAGCCGAACCTGATATTCGAACTTCGAAGATTCACTTTTCGTGCTTATACACGAATTTCAATACTAACTGAAAAGGGTAGGTACGGGCTTGTGACAGATCAAGAAAAAATTTTATTAGCGATTAATCCCAGAAGAAATCTATGGAACTCCAGTAGGTGCTCGACGACCAATCATATCCAATTATAACGCAGTTGATGTAAGCCACACTCCTCTATATCATCAATTAAAAACAATGTACAGTCGGTCACATAAGAGTGCAGTCACGATAATCAGCATAATGGCGTCGTCACTTTAGATTGGCCATCTCAGTCGCCGGATGCTAATCCCATAGAAAAAGTTTGGGTCGAAATCAAAATGAGGCTTAGAAAAAACAGGCCGTGTAATTTGTAGCAACTGATCCGACGAATTCGCAAAATTTGGAGGTCGTTTTGTAGAGAATACGCGGAAAATCTTATAAAAAGTATGCTTCGAAGATGCCAGGCCATTATTGATACTGGCGGGGATTGGACCTGTTATTAATGTATTCACATCAAAGTTTTCGATCTAATAAAACAATATTTGCAGAAAATTTCGTAATAAATATCTTCCTTTCTTCACAATATTGACTACGCTCTTATGTGACCGACTGTAAACCTAAACTTCAGTGCTTGCGATCTAATGTCGGATAAAAATATTTTACGTAACGTTTTTTTGTAACATAATTACATTAAAGATTCAGAATGTTATGGTTCTTGAGACTTTAATATTTTCTCAATTCCCCAGCAACCCTTCTCAAATATTTTTTTATTATCAAAACGGTTCCCTGGTGAAAAGTCTGCATAGCAAGCCGGCACTGGACTGCGCCCTACTAAAAGTACGCTTTTTGTACGCACATTTGCAGAGGGGTAATCATTTGATGCACGCATAGTAGGTATAGGTAGGTCTTAATTCGATCTCGTTTCAGATGAATCTTGGCACACTTTTCCAGTCTAAGGTGCATAACAATCACTACTACTAATTCGGTTTGAATCAGCCAAAGCTCTCGCAGCACCATAAACTGAGCGAATGATATCCCGGAGGTCGGACTTCTCTGATATATCATCACCAAGGGAGGCATCCATTTCAACCAGATCTTGGGGCTTAGGTGGAACCAGCATGTCAATGTTCCTCCTTGTTCTGAAATCGTGAACATTTCTCAACAGGTGCCTGCTTTCCGCGGTCGGTCTTAATGTCTCTTCCTCGTCTTCGTCTGAGTCTATTTTTCCGGAGGTAGTCGTCTTGATTTTGCAAAGACTGATACGAAACATGCTGAAGCTCTGGCTGTTTCTGACACTCCAGATTGTGCACGCTCGCCATGAAGCCTCTGCGAACAGGGGTAATGCTGGCATCGTAAAAGTCTAGCAACTCATACTTGAGTTAATTCGATCACTCAATGTAAGGGTTTTGCCGGTTCGTCGTCGTACTTCTATTCCAATTACTTTCATCATCCTGAACTCTTGAAAGGGCTGGGGACATAAGCTTTTGTAAGGTGATCGTTTGCTAATAGTTCCTTCGAAACTATAGAGAAAAATATGACTTGTGTGGTATGTCTGGATTCAGAACATAATGAGCTATGACGAGCATTTATCCAATTTTTATAAACATTTATTATATTAAAAATATGCTTGGTCAAAGTTACCGAGAAATTAGTCTTCAAAAGTAGTGTAACTTTGACCAGACATATTTTTAATGCCATTAACATCCATTAAAATTTGACATGTTGTCGTTCTACCTTATTCATTCATGAATCCAGGCTTACCACACACGTTATAATTGTTAACAATGGTCATTCATTAAATATAGCGGCAAGAAGTCGAAACAAATTTTGAAGGGTTGAAAATTATACTCTACTTGAATTTTCGTCTAATCGAAACATTTCATTGGGACAGTTCTTATTTACATTTTCATCCCTGTTGGTTTCTCTATGTCCTGACTGCACTTTTGAAAATGGAATCGAAGATGAACTCACTGATATATAAAATGCTACTTGCTGCCACAATTAACATTTTATATATCAGTTTAACTTAATTTTGAGGACGTGATGTCATTTCCAATATTCTTTCAATATAATAGCTGGTCTGAAGGAGATTTTTTTCAATTCCATTCCTTGTGAACTTCCATTGTTCAAGTCTTGGTTTCTGTACAGATCTTTACAGTCGTCGAAGACTTCTTGGATCCTCGTCCAGGCGGATCTTTTATGTCCGATTTTTTGAGACGTTGTGGATATCTCGGATTCACAGTCTCCGGAAGAAGACAGTCGTAGCAAAACCTGCAAAGTATTTGAAGTACGAAATACTGGTCAAATGGTGTGCGGATATTTATGATGGGTGGGCATTTAAATCACTTACCTTATCAGACCGCTTTTCATTTTCTGCTCCCAAAAGGCATCATCTTTTTCTATTAGTTCTGTTTTAGAAAATTTTGTGTGCACATTGCGAGGGATGGTTTAAAGCCACCTGTCAATGGCAGTTTTCGATAGTTGCGTATACACATGTATATACGTTTCTATATACGTATATACATGGGTATACGTATATAGTTTATTTGCAAACCTGAAGTACCAAAAATATCTGGGCGCCAGCCAGGCCCCTATGTGAGGTGAAGGAAAAGTAATTGTGACCCGGCATAATTTTAAATTAAATTACGAAATTTTAGTGAAACCTGAAAGCCTAAAAAAAGAAGCTAAAGGAAGGAACAGGGAACATCAGGGGTGGTTCTTAAAGATCAAAACGGCCCAACTTTCTGTAAATCGTTAATCTAATCGACATTTATTCATAAACAATCATTTAATAATGATACAAAACACGCGCACTTACTCGGATTCTAAACCGGAAGCTACAGCTTTAGCGTGGCCACGCGGCCATCATTTCAAAATCCCGTAAGCGTGGCCATGGAGCAAATCGGAGCGGATACAAGTAAAAATCGATTCATCGCGAATACCGTAGGGAAATGAGAACCACGAGAATAGAAGAAGAAAAAAAATAATAATGCTAAGCACTGACTCGACGAGACACGCGGAAACTGTAAAAAAAAACACTTAGAGGGGCCAAGCGAGGCAACGGATCCGCGGTTAAATACCGCCGTTGCGTCGCTTGCCATTCATACAAAAACCTTTGGAATTTCCCTCGGCGATTCATTATTCTTGGAACCCTTCATGTCTGGTATATATATTTGTCCCGATAATGCGATCTCAATTAGATTTTTGTCCAAAATAGAATAATCCCAGTCCAATATTTTTTACAATATACGGCGACGGAGACGTAGTGCATGTAGCCACGAGTTAACCAAGAACGAAAGTGACGGGTTTCATGCGACGCACCAAGACCGTGAACTCGAAGGGTGCTCGCATGAAGGCGTATTCACAAACCTCGAGTCAGCGCAACTATCGGTAGGAGTACAAACTAAAATTTTATCGTCGACAAAAGGATGCCCATTCTCCGTGACAATATTTTCAAAATGTTAACATAAATCTACTAGGCATAATTGAGACCACGATTTTTCTATTCTAAATCCTAATACGTACATCGGAAATCGAAGTGTTACCGAGTTTCAACTACAGCGCGCCTCGCAAGCGGACTACGAACTAAATGGTCGCTAGCTAACATTATGAACTATTTGCCGCAAGTGAATAGTAACAATGTGCAATTTCTCATAAACAACTCTTAATCTAAACATAGATCCCCAAGATTCATGAAACTTTAACAAGAGAAGGTTTCATGAATCTTGGAAAGTTTCCAACTACAGTTTGGCGGGAAAATTCAAAAATAAGAAATGAGAACGGAACATCGCATGAGGCCAGTTAACTAAATTTACGCGGACCTAGGCTTGTGGATTTATAATAATTAGTTCATGACGCGCCAATAAACTAACTAGATGAAAGGTTCCATGGAGACATAACCCTAACTAAATTCTAGGTTAACAATCTTTGTAAGTTACCGGATTTACAGTTTCCAACAATTGTTACTCGGTAGTCTTTCCCTGCACGGTGGAATTTCGAAGTCGGAGCCCAATTGGTGGCCCAGCCAATGACCGTTGAAACCGCTCTTGTCAAATTTCCGATCAGTAGTCCTAATCTCCCTCCAGATGGCGTCACCTATGTAACCATTCCAGCGTACCAGAACCTTGGTAATCCTCTGACGTAGCAGCTCAGCCCTGGTTATCATGGAGTCGTTAGCTGGTATCGTGTATATGTGTATATGTGTACATCGAATGTCGAGGAATATACCGCTGCCTATTGGAAGATGGCGATCAAAACGAGACCAAAGCTGAATTTTCGGAGCCCGCCATCTTGTATTGTGATCACGAAGATGGCGGCGTAGAGTGGTAACACCATGATTGGTGGCGGATCCCTGACTCAGGGTGCGTTGACTAATTCCAAGGAACCCTCTGCTGCCTCTAGCCACCCTTGGCTTTCTTGGACTTGATGCTCTTGTGACGTCACGCCTCGCTGACATGGCGCTCAAGGACCGGTGGGGACGACGGCCAGATACGCTGCTAGTTGAACGGAGCGTTCATGGCCCGCCATCTTCGATTGTAGCCGGTTACCATGGGAACGTGGGACGCTTGGAATATGGTTAGTGATAGGTGACTATCCAGGGTGCGTTAGTAGGTGCTGATGACTTCTCATTCGACGACCGCCCTCTGACTACCAGGGTGTTGTTGTTGTTGGACTCAATTTGGCAGATGGTTACGTCACATGGAAAAATACAATTTTCTCGGGGTTAATATATGAATCTATTTCTGAACCCCCGATTCAGTAACTCAAATTGAAGTGACAGGTAAGTCAATATTTACCCTGTCACAGTATTTCAGCTAAAAAAAAGGTTCACCGACTTATTTAGAAAATCTTGTGTAATTGTAGTGAGAAAAAACGTGAAGTTTTATACATACTTTTTGGTCGGATACCGCTTCTTCCGGCGATTCGTAATCATCTGCACATGACGGGCACTTTATTTCCACGATGGAATCGTCACCAACAAAGCCATATGTAGACATTAAAATTGTAGTAATTATTAAAGGACTTGAATATTGTGAATAGAGTACTGAAAAAATGGAACTTATTGCGTATAATACCTGGACTTGCTGCGAGAAATTGATGCTCCTTATCTACGACCAGCCCAGAGTCCCTGACGACGATTCCATGTTTCTCACCTAGCAGCTTCATCGCAAATTCCTCCATCTCGATACCGTGCTTCATTGCCTTCGTTTGTACACTGGAATATAATATCCCGTATGTCGAGTTCACGCATGAAGTGGAAGGTCGAAGCTTGCAAATGCTGCCAAATTTTGAAGCTGTCAGTCGTTTCTTTCTTTCTGTCTTTCACAGTTCGGTATCAGCTTACCCAATTGTGTCCTCCTGCATTTTCGCGAGTTCACTTGCGGACTTCTTGAACTCCTTAACCAGAAATTCCTGCTTCCTTCTCTCATATTCTGCACCACTGTCCATCGGCAACGACTGTTATCCATGGTCTACCTTGCTCATCAACCCTGCCCTCCGTCAATGCAAGTTCTATTTCTGCTTCGTGAGCCTCCTTCATGGATGCAACATCACACGGAATCAGATTCAGATGAAATGATACTTTCTCTGTTGCACATATTGCAACGAAACTTCCATTGGCTCTCATGACCACGTCTTCTCTCACCTACCAAGTTCATATCCATGAAAGTGCATCCCAACCCTCCCAGCCTCTTGCACTTTCATAATGTCCCGGATAATTTTGTGGAGAAAATGTAGCAGGATATCCCGCAGAGTCCACACTCTCTTTCTTATACGGTTGGGGTTTTTGCACTGCTTCTCTCGCGTCTGAAATAAATATTTCATTTATTATGATTCGTTCTATTTTATATTTTATCAAAGACTTACTATGTGAAGTAGTCCCCAAATCTTATTGAAATTTAGTTTTTCATACGTATGTAGATAGATAAACGTTTATTTTTCAGCCTGCTGGCCTTAAAAAATTGACTTGCTTACACATCCATTTTTTACAGAATTTTCTTAAAACTAACCCTTAAAAACTAACATCCTTCCATTCCTTATCTCTAAGCCGCACGCTCGTATCGCCTTGCCTTCCTCGCTTCGCCTCGCTCGCATATCCCTACTTTTTCGCATTGCCTCGCTTGCCAACCTCTGTTATCGCTCTAATACCTACTACTTATCTACTATTTACAATATTTACATGTTACTTATATCTACTTTCTCTCCTATTTACAATCTTTCCTTCTCCACTCCTCTTCCTCCTTCCTTCTCTTCATCTACATCTTACCCAACACTCCCTTCACCCATGCTACTGCCCTTTTTTCCCCCTTTTCATGGAACAATACCTCCATGCTTATCTCACTTCTTTCTACCTCCACGCACTCCTCCAACCAGTGCTCCACTCTTGCATCCCCCTTTCCACACAGTTCACACATCCTCTTCTCTCGCGAGAGCCAGAACCTATTGAAGCCCTCCATGCACCCACACCTCATCCTCGCTATAAGCTCCTGACTTCCTTTCTCTCCTTTCTCACATAAATATTGCGCTCTTGCACTTGGCATAATCCACACATAGTTCCCGTTGAATCTTGACTCTCTTATTCTCTCTTCCCCTTCTGTCTTCTCTCTCTCCATGCCGTTTTGCTTAACCACGTCATAAACCTTCCTTCCTTCCTCGTGCATCCTTCTCACTTCATCCATCTGCAGTCCATTCATTCTAAAATACCTTTCCCTCTCAGCCTCCATCTTCCCACCCCCTCCCTTGTTCTCCTTTTCCCACCAACACGCCCTAACTAGCCTACTTCCCCCCTCTTCCAAAAATTTCTCCTCATATTTACACGCCCGGCTCCCTGCTAGAATTCCTACACTCGCTCTCCCCGTCTCCCTCCTGACAATATAATTAGGCGTGTTCCTTGCCAACCCCAGGGTCCACTTTACATACCTCTCCTGCGTTCTATTAACCTCTTCACTTTCCTTCCACCCCCACACTTCTACCCCATACAATAGCACACTCATCACTAGTGAATCAAACAATTTCATTCTCCTTCCAAAATCATCTGCGAATAACTTCTTTCCCAACCCCCACACCTGCCTCATCACTACATTTGCCCTCCTCACTCTCTCTTTTATGTGACCATCCACTCCACCATTCCTTCGAAACACGAAGCCCAAGTACACAAACTCTTTCACCTCCTGCACCTCCTTTCCCTTCCACTTCCACTCCCTTCCCTTATCCCTTCCCCCTCCTTTTCTGAACACCATAACCTTGGACTTTTCCACATTCAGCTCTAACCCCTTTTTATCCAGGTATCTTCTCAACCTCTTAATCATCTCCTTTAAGGCCTCCTCGCTGCTTGCCAGCAACACTATGTCATCTGCATACGCTAGTGACCAAATTCTAACCCCTCCTATCCTGACTCCTCCTACCACCCCGGCCTCCAGCTTACTTTCCATATCCGCAATTAAAATCGCAAAAAGCGTTGGGCTAAGTGGACACCCTTGCCTTAACCCCCTATCCATCCAGAATCCCTCCGAAATCCCCTCCCCTCCTCTTACCTTGTCTTTTGTCTCTTCATATATCTCCCTTACCCTTTCAATTAGGCCCCTCTCTACTCCCCTATCCTCCATCGCCTCCCACAACCTCCCCCTATCCACCGATGGAAACGCGCCTTTGAGATCCACAAAAAAACGCGTACACTCTCGCCCCTTTCTTCGCTAATTCTCTATCTACCACGTGCTGCAGCACGTAAATATTGTCGATAGTACTCCTACCCGCCCTAAATCCCGCCTGCGTCTCCGGCAATATTCCTTTCCCCTCAACATCCTTCCGCAGTCTCTCTGCCACCACCATCGCATATACTTTATACGCCGTATTCATTAGCGTAATCCCTCTATAATTTTCCTGCATATCTCTATCCCCTTTCTTATACAGTGGCACTATTAAGCCTTCTCTCCACCCTCCTGGGAATCCCTCACCCCTCCAAACTTTCTTCACTACCTCCTTCAGCCTCTCCCTAACCTCTTGTGTACTAAACAGCCATGCTTCGTTCTCTACCCCATCCAGCCCTGCTGCTTTTGACCTTTTCAACTTCCTTATCTGCTTCTCTATCTCCTCGTCATTCAACTCCTCAATCTCTGCCTCCCCCGTTCTTCTACTTCCCCCATCCGTCTTCCTTGAATCTGAGCCCTGGAACGATTCTTTAAAAAATTCCCTCCACTCCTCACTCCCTATCTTCTCGCTGACCCCCACCCTGCGCTTCCTAAACCTATTTATTATCTTCCAGACGTCCCCCTCCGTCTTAACATTTGCTAACTCCTCTTCCAGCTCTTTCTCCTTTTCCTGTTCTTTCTTCTTACACATCAATCTAAACCCCTTCCTCGTTTCTACGTACTCCTCCCTTCTCGCATTACCCTCTTTCCACTTCTTGTACTTCCTCTTCACCTTCCTTTTCATCTTTTTACATTCCCTATCCCACCATGGCTTCACCATTCCTTTCTTCTTCTTTGTGAATACCTTCTTTTGCACACACCCTTTCACGTTCTCTTTCAGATCCTCCCATATCTCTTCCACAGACTCCCCTCCAAAGCGTACCTTTCCTAGCCGCTCCTGATACTTCTCTATCGCCTCCCTCGTCCAGGTCACCCTCTCCCCTATCGAGACTTCTTCCCCGCCTTGTCTTCCTCCACCCTCACCTCTTATCCATAGACTTAATGGCTGATGGTCTGATTCCACCCTCCACGTAGTCTATCACCGATACCCCCACCTTACTTACATACGTGTATTCTCCCTCTTCGTCCCCATTAGCCATACCATTCGCCACTGCCCACCCTCTATGCTCCATCCAGTCCCTTAGAATCTCTCCCTCCTTATTTATTATCCTATCCTTCGAATTCCTTTTGAAGCTCTCCCCTTCCCTGTAAAGGCCCCCTTCCCTTCCCATCCTCGCATTAAAATCCCCACCCAGTATCACCATACCCTCCTCTCTTTCGCCTAGCAATTCTTCCACCCTTTCTTTAATTCTTTCCATCCCATCCTTATTGTACACTGTCACAAACTTACACGGTATCCCTCCTATTTTTACTTCCCTCATTTGCACTCCCTCCCTCTCTTTCTCTCCATGAACTTCTTCCTCTAATCCATCTCTAACCCCCGTTATAATTCCCCCACTAGCCCTTCCTTGTTTCTTCACTCTGACCGCCTCCTGGAGTCTCCACTTGTACCCCCTTGGCAGTTTTGGCTCTATTCTGTCCCATTCCTTTCTTTCTACCCACGTCTCAACCAGTCCCACGACATCAAATTCTTGTACATACCTCCAGAACTCCTCATCCTTCTTCCTTATCCCTGCTACGTTCCAATACAACACCTTCAATCCTCCTCTATCCTGCATTACCCCCACCCCCCTAATGCCTACGAAACAAATTCCCCTGCACCTCCTTCAACACCTCTTTCTCCTCATCCCACACCCACATTTTCTCGTCTATTTTTATTTTTCTATATCCTACCTTCGCCGATCTCCCTTCACTCTTCTCCCTTCTAGCCCTGTCGTTCAGCATTCTCTGCAAATCCCTTTCCTTTCTCGTTAATTTAGTTATATTTTATCAAAGACTTACTATGTGAAGTAGTCCCCAAATCTTATTGAAATTTAGTTTTTCATACGTATGTATAATTTTTTTAGTTTCATTTTATGTTTAACTATTTCGTTAAGGATAAGTTAAGGATATTTCAATATTTACCTTTTCCACTATCATAATGTCCCGGCTAATTTTGTGGAGGAAAAGTAGCAAGATATCCCGCAGAGTCCACACTTTCTTTCTTATACGGTTGGGGGTTTTGCACTCCTTCTCTCGCGTCTGAAATAAATATATGAATTTAGTTTTTCATACGTACATAAATGAGATGGTAGTTTTAAGGATGTTTTATTTTTGTGCTGCCTCTTATTTGAAGCACATTCATTGATATATTTGATAAAATCTTTCCGGCTCACTTTTCCGCTTGCTGCTCGATATACCCATTCTGCAAAGATGAAAACTAGGGATAAATACGAGGGTCAGAATGTTACAATGTGCACAGTAAAAACTAGGCATTCATTTTTATCTGGGATCCTTTTTTGGGCGTTCTAATATGATCTCACAAATGTTCTTATTTTAGTACCGGTTTCTGTCTTGTTTAGTTTGCTAACTTCAGATTGATAAATGATCCGAGATGGCGAACTAAATTGATTCAGAGGGTGCCTTGCTTCATTTGTTCCAAACCTCACTGTTACAAAAAACAAAAACGAGATGAAATTAAAAATTCGTCAAAAATTGGTGTTGCACCGTCACACTGAGACGTCGCGAACTTCAGCCCTATGGGTTAGGTTGGTTTCTAAACTTGACAGATTAGAATTTGTTTTATCAGATTTAGTTATTGACAGATGATCCTCATTTCGAGCCTATTCCAATCCACAAATCGACCTTATTTCATTAGATTGGCAAATCAAACTGAAGTGGGATTGTTTTATTGCGTGAACTGTTTTAATACCGAATTAAGTTCTAAATCGAATCCTAGTGTTTACAGTGTGGTAACCCAAGTTAAGAGGATGTAAAATAATGTACCTTACCGAATATTCCCTTGAATAGGAGGTGATGGATTGGCGGCCGTGAGCCTCGCAATCCCGATGCTGAATAGTTTGCCAGGGTATTGCCGTAAATTTCTAGCAAAACTTCCTTTACTACGACTCTCCAATCCATTTTGCCACCTCTTTCGGCTGTAGGGTTGATGTAAGTGATTTTATCTTTATTTAAATAAAATTTAAATAGAAATCAAGTATTAAACGATTTTACAATGAAGCTTTTCATTATTTTGGATCTGGAAGATTCAAAAATTTTCAACCAATTTCTAGTTTCTTCTTACCTTGCAGACCTTTTCTGATTCTTTGTCAACGCCATGCCTTGTTCCATAGGAATGTTGCAATGCCGCAAGCAATAATTTATCAAAAGTAATATCTCTTTCCGTCACTGTAAAAATAGATTATTTCAATAAATTCAGCGTTACAGAATTTATAAAATAAGTAAGAAAGTACACTGCAATACAATGCAATCTTCTATAATCCCTTGTAGAGAAAACTTACCTTCTCGCAGAATAGTTGCAGCCATGGCTCGAGCTGCAGGTTTGAAATTATCTGACATTTCTTCATCATCTTCAGATGAGAGGGAGACGCTGCTTTCTTCTGCATCCCCTTCATCTGAAACTTCGTTTTAATCTCCTGCCACTTCTTTCTTGCCAGCATTGTCTTACCTTCCATTGTGGGTTGAAAAAGAACTCTGGACATCGCGAAGGACGTTGGGAGAATTTAAATATATTTTTTGCTGGTTTCCTGGTGTAAATTTGTTGCAACCAGAGAGTTTTTCCTGCTGATTTCCTAATGATTTATGGTTTCCAGGAAAGATGGATCTTTCAGTATTTTGGAAATCGTTAAGCACATAAGGGATCGTGCATAAATTACGTAACGAAATTTTCCGACAATTTTGACCCCCCCCCCCCCCCCTATGTAACGCTTTTTCCGACTTTTCCCTGTAGTTTTTCGCCATTGTGTAACGCTAAGCTAGACCCCCCCACACCCCAAAAAGTGTTACGTAATTTATGCACGACCCCTAAGGAGAATCGAAGAATTTTTTATGGTTGTTTCTTGCAGGTAAGTTGCAGTCTGAATAAATAGACCTTTAAATTTTTCCTGGAGGACCTGTGTTACAAAATTGTTCCGGATGCTGTGTTAAAGGTTGACTCAGTTGACTGCAACCTGAAGCGATTGGAGAGTCTGCTTCAATGGTGCTTGCTAATTTCCTCTTATGTGATTTTACCAGGCTTTTTCTAAATTTGTTTTTTTGAGTCGTGTCTTTTTTGGCTTCCACTACATCTTTGGAGAATATTTTACTGCTAGGGTCATTGATCTCTCCCCTGTCGTTAAGGATAATACGCTCAAGTTCTTTTTTGAAATCTGAAAATTATGTGTTTAAATTTCAATGCACTCGATTTATCACTTCACGCTCTTAGAATTGATTTCCACTCATAAAGTTGTGGTGAGAAGTATTTTTACATATCTTTTATCACGATTTTATTTTATCTTCCAGTGACAAAGTTTAAATAAAGTAAATATGTACCAAGAAACATAAACTCCTTTGAAATACCGATGAACAGTCACCTGCTCTACATAACCTCAAACTTCAAGAACTAGTGAAACCGTTTATTAAACGGAGTGGCTATTTCGACATACAGTTATGGCCAAATAAGGACACTATTTTATTTCAACTGGCGGAATATATGCAAGAGGGGATGACGTTCAAAATAACGAGATTAGGTTATTTATCATTATATAGTAGGTTATAATGAACAAATTAATAATTGAAAAGGCAATTATAATCGCACCAGCGAAACAGGCGAGGCAAGTTATCCTCAAAATCTCAAAGACGATGCTCAGGGGTGGTTCTGACCCCCGCTGTTAGGTGGCGCAAAAATCGAATGTGCGGAATTCAAATTTCATTATACTTTGCTATTATCGCTACGAATAAAACATTTCAATTTTGAGACAATAAAATAAATTGTGATGTCCGAATCCATAGCTGAATCCAAATCCACGTCTCCAAGGATAGGGAAGTTTGAATAGCCAAAGTTAGGCACTTGAGAGTAAACGGAAAGAAAAGCTTCTTTGAGCAATGAGTTCACAACGAAGGTGGAGTTATTATAAAGTGCGTTCTTTTTTCTTTGATTGAAAATTTTTGAGGCATCGCTGATTGGGAGGTTCCTATATGCTGCAATTTTTCTGATCGAAGTTTGGTCTACATAATGTGGGTATATTTGGTCTGAAGCTAAATGAGGGCCTTTGCAGTTGAGACATATGAGGGATTTTTCTTGAGGGCATGCGACACCAGCTTCATGGGGAGCACCACCACAGAAACGACAGCGAGGATTTTTACATTGTTTGGCCACATGACCAAATCTGCAACACTGGTAACAGATTTTAGGTTGCGTGATATAGGGATCGACCTTAATTCTCAAATGGAAGATGTTGATAAAATCCGGGATTTCCTGACCTGCAAATCTGACCTGTATTGTTTTAGTTTTAATAAATTCTCCTTTGTCGTTCTGAACGACAAAGCGACTGGCGCTAAGAACCGCACACTTAGAGCTTTTTGCCGAGTACCTAGTAATGTCATCCTCCATAATTTCCAAAGGAACATTACGTACTATACCTTCGCGAGCAATCCGATAGTTAGGGATAAAGGCAACTAGGTTGAATTTGTCTAGTTAAACCATGGTATCAACGACTTTGTTCGCGCATTTGTTATCATAACATTCAACTAGAAATCTAGAGAAGCCCGTTTTTTGAATGTGCTTGATTTCACCTGGAAATGAAGTGTGAAGTATTTTCCCCACCACCATTACATGTTTAGGTTCACGACCCTTTTTAGGTTCTATAGTTAGGAAAAATGGACCCTTGTTGTGCGCTGAGTAGCGGTTTTTGAGAAGCTGGTCATAGGGGTTGAAAGTGTTATACTCAGTTGCATGTTGCATTTTATTTTTTTTCGCGGGGTGTGGCTTCGGGAAGGTGAGAGGTGTTAGGCTCCCCCGGCCTTCTATCTGTGTGGTTGAGGTTATGTTCGGGGCTATGCGCCGAAGCACTCAGATTTTGTGAACTCTGAGAGTTCTTGAGTTCATTGCTAAGGTTTTTGAGTGAACTATTAAGTACCACTTCATTTAATGAACTATCCTGATCCATTCGCTCTACGTAATTTGGAACCCCCCCATTATCCAGGGAGTCCGAGCTCCCTGTGTTGTTCGCCATGTTATGGCGCAGAGGAGGCCGCGCGGCCTTAGTAAACAAACTACCACCTACCTGCGCTTAGTGGAGGAATTTGTGGATTCGGAAGGTGAAAAAGAAAAGATTGTGAAAAGAGGAGTGAAAAAAGGAGAAAAAGGGAGTCTCCGATCGCACTGAGTCAATCGAAATCCCGCTTTCACAGATGGAAAGGGGATCAATGATTATGTCGGTTCGCGGAGGGAACCTGCAATCGCGCTGAGTCGATTGGATTCCAGCATTCACTCGTGAAAAGTGGAAAATGACCGCACGAACGGCGGAAAATGACGAACGGACGCGCGAGAGCTCTCTACGGACCGATCGATGAAAGCCAAGTGACCACTGCGTCGAGCCAAACGCCGTTCTCGCGCATACACACATCCTTCCACTCGTACTCTCGCCCGCTCCCATCTACATTCCGGTGGAATTCGCGCGAATTCGACGCGTTCAAACTTGAATGAAAATGCTCGCTTGATCCTAACCGTTTGTTACGACGTAACATACTCCCGGCAAACGCTGCAAAGTTAGTTGAATTACATTCAACAAAGTGAAGCAGAATCGAATATGATTATAATACATACGAAGACGGTAAATGCATTTCCTTAAAACTACTATCGATACAGACCGATAAACAACATGAACAAAGAACGATGATTAATGTAATAATAATAAGGTCAGTTTTCTTTGGAGAGACTGATCCAATGATTTGGTGAGTTTGATCACAACAAAGTAACGCTTAGTTTAATTTGACAACCAACTGGATGGTGTCCTTATCAAAGATTTTAAACTTTAACGAGATGGAAAGTATTTAAAATATCTACAATGATTTTATTTTAACTCGCACTAGATTGATTAGCCATAACATAGAAAACTAAGAAAATGACTCCTCTGTCAATCCTACCCTAGTATAAGTCCTACCTAATCCTACCCTACTCTACCCTATTCTACCTACCCTATTCTAAGTTGGTCTTTTGACGCTTGGACCTTTACCCGGCTGTGTCTTTTACGCGGTTGGTAAAAGACACAGTCGAGTGATATTACTCTTATAGCAGCCGCTCGCAGTCTTGATCCTTGCCACACGGGCGATGCCGTCGCTCCCAGGATACATCTCGATGATCACTCCCAGTGGCCAGCGTGCGCATCCAACACAGTCCTCCATTAATATGACGACTGAACCAACTTTTAGTTCCTTGGTAGATTTATGCCATTTCTGGCGAGTTTGCAACTCGTTAAGGTAATTCTTATACCATTTGCTCCAGAAGTGCTGACGAGCCTTCGTGATGAAGTTGTTCGTCGATAGTCGATTGTCAGGCACTGAAACAAGATGTTTCTCGGGTAAGAAATTGAATGGTCGACCTATCAATATGTGAGCGCGAGTGATAGCTAAGGGATCATTGGGATCAGCTGAAAGCGCGTATAGAGGTCGAGAATTTAATATTCCTTCGATTTCAATTAACAAAGTGTTAAGTTGTTCATAAGTGAGTTTTTGATTCTTTAATACACGTTTCAAGTGATGCTTGAAACTCTTTACAGCTGCTTCCCAAAGACCACCGAAATGAGGGAATAAAAGTGGATTAAAATGCCACTCAATTCTTTTGGATAATGCAAAGGATCATATCGCATGCTTGAATTCGGCTGTATCAAGTAAATCATAGATTTCGCGAAGTTCTTTGTTGGCCCCTACGAAGTTTGTACCATTGTCTGAATATATGTGTTCTGGAACACCTCTCCGGCTGATAAATCTACGCAAAGCTGCCAAAAAACCTTCTGTTAAAAGGTCGGTTGCAAGTTCGATGTGCCCCGCCTTGGACACCATGCAGATAAAAACGCAATCATAAGTTTTGATAAAAATCCTATTGCGATCCTTCTTTTCCTTAATGAGAATTGGTCCGAAAAAAATCTATTCCTGTACGACTGAGCACTGGTGCTTCTGTGACCCTGACCTTGGGCAAGACTGCCATTTGAGCCTGCATTGTCTCGGGTCGTTGTCTAATACATTCGACACAGTGATGAACTATTTTCCTTATTTGATTTTTACCGTTCAAAATCCAGAATTTTTCTCTAAGAGCATACAACGTCGACTGAATACACAAGTGTTTTTGATTGTAGATTAATTGTAACTTTTTCAAACGACCCCCCACTCGAATGAGATCGTATTCGCCAAGAAAGGGTTTCAGCTTGATCTCCGCTGGGAATCTTTCGCGTTGTATCATCGCCACCAAGAAACGTTCAGCATCGACTATTTCTTGACATGAGAGTGGACGATTTCTTTGAGATTTTAAATTTTTCCAACGCAAAAAGTAAGCTACTAGTCTTGTAAGACGTTTGAATGATGAGACTCGAAAATATATATAATTGCAAGTGACTGAATTGAGCAAGAAAACACACTCTTTTAACCCCGCCACCCTTTCTGATGATATTTCGACGAATCTAGGTCAATCCCTTTCAGGCTGACCGAACCAACTAGGCCCTGTGGTCCAAAGCTTATTTTTGAGTAAATCGACTGGGAGTTGTCCCCTAGAGAGACAATCAGCAGGATTATCTTCCGATCTGACATGTCTCCATTCGACTTGATTTCCCAGAGATTGGATATCAGCGACCCTATTTGATTCGAAAGTTCTCAGCAAATGAAGAGGCTTCTTTAACCAACACAAGACTATTGTGGAGTCTGACCAGAACGTTACTTTCTTGATTGGAACTTCAAATTGAGCTTTTGACTCGACGTAGAGTTTTTTGAGAATTGATGCCGCGCAAAGTTCTAAACGAGGAATTGTAACACCACTTAATGGAGCCACCCTGGATTTGCTGCAACTCAAGTTAACTGTAATGCTACCTTTCGCGTCAAGAGATCTAACATAGACATGCTCCATAGCCATGAAGGCATGCATCGCAAAAACCATGAATTTCGACTTCTATTGGATTTTCGCATAAGAATTTTCGCGAAATTAAAAGGTTTTCCAAACACGAGAGTTGATCAGTAAATGCCTTCCATTTGGTATGGATGTCTTGAGGAAGTGACTCGTCCCACTTGATTTGAGCTTTCCAACAGTCCTGTATCAAGACTTTGGCGCAGAGTCCCACCGTTCCCAAAAGTCCGAGAGGATAGATCATTTTTGAAATTTCCGACAGCAATTTTCTCTTGGTGGAAGTGGCTTGAGCATCGACAGCCCGAACCGTATACGTGAGTATCCCAAATAATTCCGAGAGTTTTCTGAACAGGATCTTCTTTAACGACACAGTCTAAGTTGAAAATTTTCTTCTCGATGGTGTCAAGAATAGAAGGGTGACTAGAAGCCCATTGTCTGATGCTGAAGCCACTCCGAGCCAGTAACTCGATCATTTCGTCGCGAATACTAATAATTTCTTGGATGGAATTCGCGCCTGAAACTAGGTCATAAACGTAAAAATCTCGTAAGAGAATTTTACTTGCACGTTGGAAATCTTTACCTTCATCGTGAACAAGTTGGTGTAAGGTACGGATTGCTAGAAAAGGTGCACAAGCAGTTCCAAACGTAACTGTATTTAATTGAAAAGTTCTAATTTTACCTTGATGGTACCACAAAATTTTCTGAAATTTTCTATCGTCCGGGTGAACTAGAACCTGCCTGTACATCTTCTCGATATTCGCTGTCATCACGTGTGTATGTACGGAATCGAAGAAACTGTTCAAAAATTGTATTCTTAATAGTAGGACCGACTAATAGAACCTGATTAAGTGAAATACCTGTCGAAATTTTCGCTGATGCATCGAATACTACTCTGTCTTTAGTAGGTTCACTAGATGTTTTTATTACGGCATGATGGGGAAGATGACATCTCTCCTTCGTTTCGTCACCAAGCGTCATATGATTTAGGTTAATGTATTTATTAAGATTTTTATGATACTCGGTTTTCAAATTGTTGTATGTCAAACATACAAATTGAGAACCTCGGAAATCTAAGCACTTGGTCTACGTGATCTTTCACTCAAGTTTTCTATAGGAAAACTTTAGTGAAGGTCCTACGTGACAAATTGCTGATTCCCGAGATTCGAAACGACGAGTTTGCCTACCCTCATTCAATATTCACTTTGTTCGAGCCCTTTTGTATCGTCCTTAACGAGCCGGTAATAGCCGGAAAATTTCCCCGGTTGAGTGGCGGCGGCCTGCCAACACGTGCCCAGGCTATGTTTACAAAATCTTACGGTCGGCCTTGTCACGTACGCCAGTGTCTGCCTTTCAAAGTCATGCGCGCTTGCTCCATTCTTTCCTGAATCTATTTCTCTCTCTTCCTCTCTCTATCTTTCCTTCTCAGACGCACTGGCCGTACAACCGGGGAGCTCAACCGAGTTTTAAACGAACAGTTTTCGAGTTGTTTTTAGATTCGAAAACTGTTCGTTATGATAAATTATAAAATTGCCGACTGGTTAAAGGGGAAGAACAATTCTTTTTTAATTTATTAATTAAACTACAAGGCCCCAACTGACAATCAGGGAATTTAAATTAGCAAACAAACTCCCCTCAGGCCAAGTAAGGTATTTAGAAAAACGTCCGATTGATGTACATGTACACATGTACTCATGTCTACACGTACATCAATCAAATATAAGGTATTTAGACTTAATTATAAGACTAGACTATTATGTGCGCGCGCAAGCGCGCGCCAACTTTTGGGTTCATTTTTCTGCTTTACTCAATTTTCGAATCACTATTTATTCCTTCAAATTCCTTGACCAATCAAATTCTTGATTTTATAACACAAAAAGTTGTGAAGAATTATTTTCATTGAATCATTGAAATAATTTTAACGTCATATTTTTCTGAAAATTTGAATTATTAATAGCCCTTTAAACTATTCTAGAGAGAATTAAAATATATGTGCACATAATTTCGAATTGAAAATTCAGATACTTATTTCGCAAAATCAAAAAATTAAAAAAAATATATAATTGGAATAGAGGTATTTTAAACATTAACAAACTCTTATTATACAATGTATAGTCAATAGTCTATTATATAACCTTGAAGTAAATAATCCGTTTATGTTACCTAATCGAAAGAAATTGAAATTCAATCATCATGTAATTTAAAATGGTTGAAAAATATAATCAGCTAATGATTAATTAATCTGTTTATAACATGACAAACATTCAACTATAATTTTCATTCAAACATTGTAATAATTTGTATACTACAATGAGAAAAAAATTCACTATCATTTCTGAAAATTTAATATATCAGTAACCTCCCAACTAATTTCAGAGAAAATAAAATCATATTCACATATAATTTTTAAAATTGAATGCAGACACTCGTTTCACAACATCAGCATCATTTAAACAATAATGTAATTAGTGGTATTTCAAATTCAAATAAACTTCTATGATGCAAATTATATCCAGTATTCAATTACTAAACCTGGAAGTAAATAATCAATTTATGATTCTGAATTTCAAACAATTTAAATTATATCTTTATGTAATTCAATTTTGTGGTTAAAATTATCAGCTAATAATTAATTAAACAGTTCACAACATAAAAACCCTCAAGCAATTATTTTCATCGAAACAATCAAATTATTTCTACTCCATATTTTTTTTCTTCAATTTTTAACTTCATTTCTGAATATTTTGATTTATTGATAAGCTTTTTAAAAAATTCCAGAAAATTCAAGTTCTAGTAGAATCAATAATTAATCACTCATTTAAAAACACAAAAAGCATCACAGAATTATTTTCATTTAAATATTCAATCAATTTTGAATTAAAATTTTCAAACTGTTTAATTGCATTACTTAAATTTAAATTACTAATAATATTTTATACAAATTTCATAAAAAATCAAAACATATGTACATATAATTTTGGAAATTGAATTCAGATAAACATTTCAGATCATCGCAAAGTCAATAATCAATTTATGTTATCAATTTAAATTATTAATAACCTTCCAAAGTAATACCAGGAGAAATTGAAATATATGCATATATAATTTTGAAAATTGAATTCGGATACTCACTGCACAACATCACAAACATTTTGAAAAAATTATATCATTGTAATGGAGATATATTAAAGAAAAGATACATTTTTATCATAAAAATAGCAGCCAATATTAAATCACATAACCTTAATGTAAATAATCAATTTATGTGACTTAATTGAAAACAATGCAAAGTAAATCTTTATGTAATTCACTTTTTTTTAAATAATAAATCATTCAATAGTTCACCGAGAAAAAAATATTCTTAATTTGAGAGGAAAACTCCTCTTCTGCAATCCTCTCAAATTTTTCTCTCCAAAGGAGAATATTCCTCTAGAAATTAGAGGATTTTCCTCTTTTTTTGAGGGAAGAGATGGCAAAAGGAAGGCTTTGGCACTTTCCCCTCAGATTGAGTATAATCCTCTAATTTGTAGAGTAATTACTCTCAAATCAGAACTTGCGCATGCGGAGTTAATCGAGCGTAATAACCTAACTTGTTTAGTGTCAATCTGTTTTGAGTTTGCTGGATTTTCAAGGATACGCAATGCATTATTATTATAAAAAAATTGATCAAGAGCTGATCTCGCTGGTAAAAAATTTGGATCTCAGCACGTATGTGCAGTCGTTCTATGTAAGTGAATTTTTAGATTATGCATTTCTTTATGCATGTGATGTACAAATCGTATGATTTCTTCATCGCTATAATGTTCTTTCCTCTATTACCGTATAACAATACTCGCATGCATTACACACGCATCAAGTATTATGATAAGTTAATTAATTGTATTAATATTAATCAGTGTTAAGTAATTTGAATAAATTTTCATATTATTTTCATTGGAAATGTATATGTATTTGTTTGAAAGAAATCTAACCTATATAATCTATCATCTTTAGAAGTAGATGAAATACTCTCCAAATGAGAGGATTACATCTAAAACGAATTAGAGAATCCTCTTCAATTGAGAGCATTTTTCCTCTTCCTTTAAGAGAATCCTCTTAATTTGAGAATAATCCTCTTCAACAGAAGACAATCCTCTCAAATTAAGAGGAATAATTTTCATACCATATTGTAGAGGAAAAATTGCATCAAAATAAGAGGAATACTCTCAAATGAAGAATATTTTTTTCTCGGTGTTAATAATAGGTGAGTCATCTGTTCAGAACATAAAAGTCAATCAACAATATTATTTGCATTGAAACATCAGAATAACTTCTATCTTATATTTTTCTGAAAATTTCAATTGTTCATAATATTTTTAACTAATTCCATAGAAACTTAGAACACATTTACATATAAGCTTGGAGATTATTCAGATAATTATCTCACAACATCGCAATCATTTCGAAAATTATAAAATTGGAATAGAAGTATTTTAAATACAAATAAACTTGTATTATACAAATCATATCCAGTATTTCATTAAATAACGATTCCTTCTATACTACAATCTTACATAAGATGGAGGTTGCCTTTTTCATATGAAGGATTTGAACTTTTATTTCTGAAGATTTAATTTATTCATAGAATAGAATCAGTTAATATATAATTTATAAGTTCACAACAAAAAAGGCATTAAGCAATTGTTCTCGTTGAAACATTCAAAATATATTTTTTCATTTGAAATTTCATTTCTATACATTGAATTCATTAATGACTTTTAAAACTAATTCCAGCAAAATTTAAAATATATGTATATAATAATCAATCATTTCATAACATAAGAAGCAATAAACAGTTATTTTAATCAAAACATTCGAATGATTTTTACTTTACATTTTTCTGAAATTTTGAATTAATAATAACCTTTTAAACTAATTCCACAGAAAAGTAAAAAATATGTACATATAATATTGAAAGCAGAATTCAGGTACTTATTTCCCAACTTATTTATTGTTTAATATATTTAAATACCAAAAATTAAAAGGAAAAAATCCTAATTTAATATTGAAAAAAATTGATCAGCTAATGATTCATTCATCTGTTGACAACATAAAAAGCACTCAACTATAATTTTCATTCAGGAATTCAAACAGTTTTACTTTGCATTTTTTTTAAATTTACAGTTTCATTTCTGAAAATTCGGTTTATAAGTAACATTTTAGAGTAATTTCAGAAAAAATTAAAACATATTCACATATAATTCTGAAAATTAAATTCAAATAAATATTTCGCAACATCACAAACATTGGCGGACAATATGTACTTTTTCTTTATTCATAATGTTTCCCCTAAGGGACTTCATTCTTTCTCATTTGCTCCCCTAGCACCCTCTAACTCCTTCATTGACTCTTCCCCCAAACCATCCTCCCCTAGAATCATTACCACATTCTCTTGCCAGCTTCCTTTATCTTCCATTCCTCTCCTACATCCTTCCCATACATCCTCCCATGTTTCCTCTTCCTATTCGCAAATTCTGCACTTCCTGTTATCTTTCTTTTCCCCATACATACTTGCCCTTACCTCGTTTCCCAATCTAAATCTTGCTATTCTGGTCCATCTTTTCTCTCACCATCCCTCTTCTAAATACTTTTGTACTTCTTCCTTTTTTATCATCTTATACCATATATTATATTTTGATTCCTCAATCATCCCCCATCTTTCTATTAATTGTCTTTCTCGTAGTTTACTCCAGTCACGTAATCTATCTCTCTAGCCTTAAAGAACTCCCTGCTTTCTTCTTCCAATCTCGTTCATTCCATCGCCCTCCCTCTCCTCTCTTCTACCACCATCAAACACTTTCTCGCTAACTCCCCTTCCTTTCCCTCCCACAGCTTAGTCTCAAAATTCCATGCACTCTTTCCTGCCCTAGTACTTAATTTATCCCTTTGCGTTTCTTCTCTCACCATATATCCCAGCGCCCTCCCGTCTAACCCTAGCGTCCACCTTACATACCTTTCTTGTCAACTCTCAATCTCTTTCCTTTCTTCCCATCCCCATATCTCTGCTCCGTCACCTAATACCGGCCATACCAGCGTATCAAATAACCGCATTCTCCTTCTCCAATTTTTTTAAACCTTCTTTTTCCTATTCCCCATATCTGTTTCATTACCCCTGCTGCTTTTTTCATCCTTCCTTATATATGAGCTCTATGGTCTCCATTTGCTTGCAAGGTATATCCCAAATACTTAAACTCTTCTACTTCATTTAATTTTATTCCCTTCCATCTCCCCGTCCATTCTTCCTTTCTTCCTCCTCCTTTTATAAATCTCATTAGTTTTGTCTTCTCTACATTTAAATTCAACTTTTTTCCATCTAAGTATCTAAGACATCCTTGCCTTACTCCTCTCACCAACCAGAAACTATCTCCCACTTGCTCTCCTACTTTTATCTTGCATTTTGTCTCTCTAAAAATTCCCGATACTCTCTTTGTTAATCCCTCTCGTATCCCCTTTTTTCACCATAACTTTTTCTATCTCACCACGGTCTAATGAGTCAAGCGCGGCCGTTAGGTCCACAAACATTGCTATCATTGCCCCTTTCTCCCTTTTAATTCTCCTATTTACTAAATAGTTCAGAACATATATATCGTCGATCACTCCCATCCCTTTTCAAATTCCTGTCTGATTGGGTGGCTCTATCTTTTTCTCCACAACTTCTTTTTTTAACCTCTCCGGTAAAACAGTCACATATACCTTATATAGTGTTGGCATTGATGTCACTCCTCTATAATCATTAACCTCCTCCCATTTGTCTTTCTTCACTATTGGTATCACTACTTCTTCTACCCATAACTCTGGCCACCCCTCTCCCCTTCAAACTCTATCGCACATTATCCATGCCCATTCCTTTAATTCTGTCTCTCCATATTTCCGTACTTCATTTGGAATATCATCTATACCAGGTGCTTTTCCATCTTTCATCATCCCTAATACCGTGACTATTTCCTCCCTTGTAATGTCCTCCTCATCTGTTTCCCTACCATATTTTCCTCCTTTCCTAACTTTCCTCTCTACCCCTCCTAGTAATTCCATTAAATATTTCTTCCATTCTACCATCTCAATATCCTGGTTTACTCTTTTCCTTCTTCTTCTCTCTTTATTTACCACCTTCCAAACCTCTTCATCCGTCCTAGCCGTCTCCGCTTCTTCTTCAAACCTTTTATTTTCCTCCTCTTTTTTTTGATCACACAAC
>CAKNXH010064625.1:0-109868 GCA_932178445.1 Andricus quercusramuli | reverse complement strand
CTAACAGAAATTCTTCCTCCATGAAATTACGAGTTTTCATCTATAGGATATACAACTAAGGCTAGAATAATATCTCTTTCTAGGTTTAATTCATTATTTACAGCATCGGGGATATAACGGTAATTCGGGATCGATCTCAGAAATAATAGTTTAAATAAATAAATCAGATTTTTAATTAATAAATATTAGTAAACAAGCAAGAGACCGAACTACCATTCTATTCGCCCTAGCTTCAAAATTCCTTCGGGAAATTGAAGCTAGGATAGGCATAAGCATGTAGTATAAATTTAATTAATTTTCAGTAATTGTTAATATTTTTAATTCGTATTTAAAAATCCCATATAAATAAATCAATTTAAGTTAGTGTAGTGCCGCCGCGCGGAGGCCGAGGCGGCCGGGGCCTGCTTGACAATCCCCACCGCTTGGTTGCGACTTCGTTGCGGACTCGTTGCCAATCGGCGGACTCGACGCCGTCCCCCTCCGCCAGGGAGACTCCGAGCAGAGGCAAGCGAGAGTCGGGAGCGACTCAGAGTAGTCAGTCCATTTAGAAATTTTAAGGAGGTCAGTTGCGTTCGCTCTGCGTTCCACTTGTATCAATAAACACTGTTCAGAGTCAACAATCGAGTTTGATCATTTTTACCGCACTACACCCTTCGGTTGATCATTTTCTTTTTGTCTCCTCGCTTCTCGTGGAGATCAGTGAACCATCGTGAGAGTTTCAGCGAAACTGAAGGAATAGGAAAGGAGAGCAGCTTGTTCCAGTCAACATCCAAGGATCATCCAGCCATCTCGTCTAATAAGGGAATACCGGTGATATTTTTGAGTGCTTGATTCATTAGTGAATTAAGTGACACTTGCCGTTGATCCGTTCTTTCGGCCTGTGTCACTTTTCAAGCATTTGGAAAGTCGGTGAGCTCCACGCTCACCCCGGTAATTGCTTCTGCTTCGCGGGTCTATTGGTGCACAATAAAAGGACGACAACCATAAATGACCGGTCGTTCTCGAGGTACAGGCCCCAACGCCCACACCCTCCGTCGTCGGCGACAGCGAGTCGCGCGGAACAGCCGCTTGCAGGAGCAAGTTCGGCGACCCCAGGAACGTCCCCGGGAACAAGAAGCACCACGGGTTTCCAGGAGTGAAGAGCGCCGGCAACGAGCACGAGAGGAGAGGGAGCAACGAGTTGCCGCGCATCGCGTCGTGTTACGGGAGCCGGCCAGAGAAGCCGCTGCCGCTCGACAGGCCGCCTACAAGGAAGCGGCCTACGTAACACACGCGGCCGAACCAGAAGCCGCTGCCATTGAACAGGCCGCCCCAGAGGAACCGGCCTACATACCATCCGTCATCGTATCACGTGCGGCCGAACAGGAAGCCGCACGTCCAGCAGTCCGCGCTGCCCCTCAGGCTTACGACCCTGAGGCCCCGGCACTTTACCAGGAAGGTGAGTGGGGGGCAGTGGCTATCCGGCGCGGCCACCCCGACGTCAGGGACCCACGACAGCGTCGTCCGCGAGTACCACGGACGGTACCCTTGTCGCTTAGGGTACCCGGTTTCATCACGCAGCCGCGGTATACCTTCCCACCCAGGGAAGTCGTCGGCCGAGGATCCACCGCATATTGCTGCGAACCGCCGGAAGCATTAGAGGTTCCACCAGCGGATCCGCTACCTCCACCGACCAGCTTTATCCACTTCCGGGAACCCGCCGCCCCCGGGTCTCCCCGTCCAGCAGAGGAGCCGCCTTGCTCGCCAGCACGTCCTGAGCGTACCCCGTCACCACCAGGCACCCCTCAGAAACGCACTACGCCCGTCCCGCAAAACGAAGAAGAAGGTGCAGCAACCCCGGATCACGACGTCCTGTTTTTATCTGCTGACAGGACTAGGAACCTAGGGTCGCCGACGCAGCCCGTCGGGATTTACGGTCTATTTACAATTCTGAGCAATATTTCTCCTTACCTTAATGACTAACTTTTTGTATGTAGAATAAATCTTTTTTTTCTATGATGACGACGCCTTCCGTGGACTGAAAAAAAAAAAAAAAAAAAAAAAGATCATCACCAAGAGACCGGGTTGATGAGTCCACTTTGGACCTTCCCCATCTGATCTTCGGATCAACCTCCTTCTCCAAGTACCTTTCCTCGTTACCCGTCTATCCCCACACATGCGTGCCCTGGCTCCATGGACGGGCTAACCGTGTGGCAGAAGCTGATGAAGGGAGAGATAAAACGCGTCTATCTCCCGCCGCCCACGAGCCAAAAGAACGTCTCCCAGGGTATGCACGGGCTTGACACTTGGCTCGCAGACCGCGCGCGCACTCGTTCCGCTCGCCCGGCTCAGCGGCCCGCCTAACTCGCCACCCGCGAGAAGTTCCGCCAAGCACCGATTTTACGTTGCCGTTTGGTGGAGACACACCCCGTAGCACCACGTGCATACCAACACTCTCATCCCCCCCCCCCCCCTTTGGGTATCCCCCCCCCCCTCGAAGGCCTAAGCCCCGGGAAGAAAACAAAATGGGGATCGGAATCGAACTTTTTCTCAAGCGCGTAGAATCGCTTTAGGGCCTGACCTCTGGATTCACCCAACTGAAATTTACTGTCTCGAAAAGGAAGTCGTACGATATATTTCCCACCCTTATCCCGTTGGTTGTGATCTACATAATGGTGTTCGCACGAAACTTCATCGCGAGATTTAACCGGCTCATGATCAAAATCCTCTATTGCCCAAAAACTTTCGAGAAGTTTGTCTATTTTTACAACGTTGCAAGAAGCCTTGGCCGGTGTTGAAAGAAAATCCGATCTCCCTGCCACAATCCAGCCTAGAGTAGTTTTTTGTAGAATGATTTTAGAGTTGTGATATCGAAGCTTGATTTGACCTATCGACAACATTGAAAGTGTTACACCTGCTGCTAACAAAATGTCCGCCGACTTAGGCACATGGAACTGTGGATCCGCAAGTTGTAGATTTTTTGGAATGTCGAACCAGTTTCGAAGAAATGTTTCATTAGGCACAAGATCTGCGATTTTAGGTACTATTAAAAAATTCAGTTCTCGTTTAAAATTGATGTGAATTGATTGAAAAGTGGCTTTAATATACTCGTTGGATACAGTGTATAAATCGTTAACTGCTCCAATTGTGATTGAACAAGTCTGTTTAGTGAACTTTAACAATGTAACAATGTCCTAGCCTCCAAAACTAAAGTGTGGCTGCTTAGTCATGCTTGAGGAGCGGGAAGATTTGAACCTTTCGAGTCTCCTTTCTTCTGAAAACAGTCTGATTTTCCAATTTTGGAGGCTCTTTCAAAATGTAACAAAGTGTGGCGACCACTATTGCATTTCCTGCAGCGTAGTTTGCTTGGACACGGAAACGCGTATGCGCTTAGTCAGTTCCGACAGAGTTTGTGATTTTTTACCACAATCGAACGATCCGCGATTTTAAGTTTGTTAAAAACGGGACATTGGTATAGGCAATGTTCTCCCTGCACTGGATGCAAGTGGAGTTTGTGATTGACGAGGAAGAAGTAACTAGCGACCTTCCCTCGACCTTTCTGAACTTCGGAGAAGGTAGGTAGAGTTTGTCACCCCCCCCCCCTTTTTCCTACCGCCTCACGGCCACTCGAAGCAACCCTTTCCAAAGAGCGAAGTTTGAAAACGGTTGACTGGATGAATTTGTACAACTCATTCAGCGTCGGAAGCTCATTGCCGTCTAGTTTATCCTGCCATTTGGCCAGAACTCCTGGAGGAAGACGTCTCTCCAGGATTCGGATAATCATTTGCTCGCTAAAATCATTGAGCTCGATTTTAACTTCCCGAAGCATACTGATATGCTGTTTGGTTTTGTCAATGAGCAAAGAAAGCTTTAAATTCGCTTTAGACAGAAACGGTAGATCTTGAATTGCATCGATATGCTCTGCAACTATTATGCGTTTTTGATCATACGAGTCGCATAACGAGTCCCACGCCTTTGTGTAATTTTCCTCGCTCGGAGGAAACGCGATGATTTTATTTTCAGCTGAACCGGAAAGTGAATTAGCTAGTTGAGTGTGTTTGACATAATCACTCAAATCTGTACGCGTGTGAACGAGAGCTTCGAAGCTGTGCTTCCACGCGACCCACTTGTCATGTTCCCCATTGAACTTAGGAATCTGAATCACCGGTAATTTTGGTCTGTCCTGTCTTTCGGAAATCGTGATATTACTATGATTCAAAGTCAAACTAGCAATCGGTATCGCGGTTTGTGTTTCAGTTACACATGTCGCGACGTCATAGTAATTTTTACGTATTCCCGAAAATGCATTGACAGTCGGATGATCAGGTTTGAGCGCGGCGAGCTCGTCAATTAATTTCGAATACTCTTTGAAAAGACTAGTGATGTCTGTTAATCGCAATTGAGCGTTGGTATAATTGCACGCGGGATTGTCGAGATATACCTGTAATTCCGCAATTGCCCCTTTCAACGAAACCCCCTTTTGCACGATAAAAGCGACGCGATTGTACGAGATAGAGTTCTTACATTCTCGAGAATTTAAATTCGGGTTAAATAACGGAGAATATGACCGAATTTATGAGATTATGAAAGAATTTTTAGAAGAATTCGAGAATTTATGATTTTTAACAATTTTGTTATTGTTTACGTTGTTAACATAAAATTAAAATATTAAAACATGAATATAAAATATCAATTAAAACATCAATTAAAAAATATCAAATATTTATTAACTAAAACATTATGCCATTAACATTGAAATATTAAGTATCGAAATTCGAATTTACCGCCAATTAATCAAAAATTCAGTTGAAATTTGAGGTTATGTTGACTTCGGATCGTTCTCATAAATTCTCAGCGAAATTATCCGCCTTCCTATACAAAAAATGAATTTTTTTTTTAATAAAATCGCGAAGGCTTTAGCAGTACCGTTACAAGTATCCCCGCGCAAAAGTCATGATCATCAGTTGCCGGAACTAATATTTATAATGGAAATAGATCGCTTCGCATGAATTCTATCATGACCCACGTGGGCGTACCCGCACTTCCGCTCAAGCAATGTGAGAATTTCCCGACATACCTATCAATCGGATGAACGGCTCTCAAATTTGAATGTCTAGAAACAAGGAACTTCGGAATTAAATTCGTGGAAAGTGGAAAATGAACACACGAACGGCGGAAAATGACGAGCGGACGCGCAAGAGCTCTCTACGGACCGATAGATGAAAGCCAAGTGACCACTGCGTCGAGGCAAACGCCGTTCTCGCGCTTACACACATCCTTCCACTCGTACTCTCGCCCGCTCCCATCTAGATTCCGGTCAAATTCGCGCGAATTCGACGCGTTCAAACTTACATGAAAATGCTCGCTTGATCCAAACCTTTTGTTACGACGTAACAGCAAGTATTTCGTGAAGGCACGTTACGATAGAATAGCTGCTGCAGTATTATATCTTCGAAAAACACAACACTTGACCGACACGGACGAGTCGCTCCTCTCCTGTTGAAAGTTGAAGTCTCCTTCTGAAAGTCGACTTAGAGTTGGCTGTGAAACCGCAGTGATCTCTGCGATCGATCGATACGGCCCATCGGGGCCGGTCCGAGCAGGGGGCCTGTATGGCGCATTCAAAATGCGATTTTTTTAGACATATGGAATTTCACTCACAGCATCTAGGAGTCATTATGAAAAAATTTGAAATTTAATGTTGAATAATAAAAATGTTACTATTTCTTTCATCCCTGATTTACTCATCGCCGACAATAATTGAGGGTCTGGATCGAGAAACTCGCTCAGCGCTTGTGGTCGGGTAAAAGTATTGTCCAAACGTCTGGGTGGACGGAAATTTCAAAAGTCAAAAAATTAATTTTTCAAAATTATAGGCTTGTAGATAATGACGAGACGGAACTTTTTCCTATTTTCGGTTATTTGATCGGATGATTATTTTTAATAATAAGCCTAATAAACTAAAAAGAATGTATCCCCAAATTCAAATAGTTTTTAAGAAATAAATCGTCGTAAGTTAGGCAAATATCATTGAAACTGTTTCAAACTTGATATACGAACGTAATGTACCCTAGCGATGCTTACAAAACAAACAAAAAGTTAAAGAGCGCCTATTGTTTATTAATATTTAATTGCTAATTGAGACTGATTGGTAACCCCGTTTTTTCAGATTCGCCGACAAAAATTATCGAGGGAACTTTAGAGTTAATACAACTTCCAGTGAGACATTTGTTCCTCACTATTAAAGGAAGATTTGTGGAAGTTTTTAGAATAAGAGTTTCAAAATCCTTCACAGTAATCTCTGAATCTTTGATTATTGTGAAGGGTGGATCTCTTGCACTTTGAATAAGTCGGTAGTAATCATCATCTGTTTCTATTATTTCCATGTTCTTCTTTTTTCGACCGTACATACCGAAGTTTTGGTCGCAAGAACAATAAAAATGGCCACGAACCGGATACAGATGCTGTATTTCAATCTGTAAATTTTTATCTAGAAATGATAAAAATGAAACCATTAAATAATGTTTATTTTGACCTCCGCAACTGTCCAAAAATACATATATTTTATTATAATAATTTAATTTCAGTTCTCGTTGTGTGGCATCAAGAAGAAAATTGCACACAGTTTTCGCACCTTTTTTGAAGTTACCTTTCATGAAGAAATACATGTAACTGCGTTTATGTTTACCAAAAACGTGCACATTGAAAATGTGTAGCCAAATAAGCCTTCGGTAAAATTGGTCGGAAACTGGAATTTTTGGTAAGGGCAAATTCTGTCCAAAATCAAATTCAAGACACAAAACATTCTTTTCTGAGAGCATGCCTTTTTCCAAAGTTCTATAACTTTCAATACTTTTTGTATGAATTTCCAGCTCCAGATTGATTTCCATCCACCCAGACGTTTGGACAAAACTTTTACATGATCTCAAGCGCTGAGCGAGTTTCTCGATCCAGACCCTCAATTTCACATGAAAGATAAATCTTTCTAATGAAAGCTCTGATTTCATATCGATACATTCAGTGATTTTATAATATATATCGCTCTAATAAACGGCAACTTCAAGGCAGTCTGAAGAACACTGACTTTATTTATAGACAGGATATACGAAACATTATTTAATTACAAATATTAATCAAGTGTTAACTAGTGCTACACATGTCAAGAAAAGGTCTAGACGATGTTGGTGAACTACGAAGAAAAGACCGTTTGAGAGTACTTCAAAATCGTGACATTTATGAAGACGATGAACATAGAGCCCATGTTGTTGACATTCAAAACAACACAGAAAATTGATTGCCAGATGAAATGCAAGTTTGTTTGCTTTAATAAATTAATACTAGGAATCATCCACTTTATTCAATACATTTTCTTGGCCATTGAGCCCAAAATACAGCAAGAAATACTGTAAATATGAAAAAATGGGTTGTGCATAAGAAGAAATAAATGATTTTGATTATATCCAAATTTTTGAGTTTATGATGTCTCCTTCAGAAAATATGATTATTACGCTTTGCTTAATTTTATGTTGTGTTTTTTTCAGACAAATGGAAGAATCTGATGACACAAATAGTGGGAGTGATGGGACAAATGAAGATTCAGGAGATGAAATAAATTAAAATAATCTATCGATGTTTGTCCTCCTTGTCCAAAAAAGAGAAACTGCTACTTTGTAAAATTAGTATTCCTCAATCAATTAAGGGAAATGTATAACAGAAATGATTTTCATAATACTCCACAACATCGTTTTCATAGTATTATCACAGATCTATACGATGGCAGTGTGTACCAGTCATGGATTACCAATGATTTTATTTCAAACCTTAACAATATTTCTCTTTCTTGGTACACGGATGGTATTCCAGTGTTTGAATCCTCGAAAAATAGTGCTTGGCCTATCCATTTCACTATTAACGAATTACCTTTCGAAAACAGAAAAAAATGAGAAAATATCCTACTTTCAGGATTGTGGTATGGAAATACCAAACCGGATATGAATAGATTTTTTTATAGTCTTCGTTCAGATTTTAAACAAACTCACAGACGGTATCGAAATACATGTACACAAAAATGATTTAACAATCAGTGTATGGCAATATTTTAGATTGTTGAAGAATGGGAAAGTGTACGTAGCAGAAACGTATAAAAACAATTTACAAATTCTTCTTCGGTCAAATATATTCATAACAATGCATTTGAATTGGGTATTCTTAATTGTTTCGTTAAAATTAAAAATTGTAACTATGGTGTACAAGAATATATTCTTGTCATAATGTCTTCCATGCTCGAGGTGACTATTTTAGGCATGCTACTCGCTTATTTTTGCAGAAATGCAATATTACTAATAATGTCATCGCTATTCCTATTGAATCACTTTTTTCAGTTTGCAATTATATTAGGGGTAAAATTCCCCATTTGTCCCCGCCTAAAATTTTGTTGTCGAAAATTATAATTTTTATGTGAAAATAAAGTTATTGGAATAAGAGGTAGTATATTAACTTCAATTCTTATTTTTTAAAAACGAAAGAGTTTACATTTAATCCTAAGAAAATACTTATAATTATTAAGCACACAAAAAACAAAAATATTAAAATTTATTAATAGTACGAGGATAGTACATATGAACATATTATTATCATCGAATCCGTTCCAAATCTGGCGGCTCTACATTCGAAGTCGCCGAATCTCGCGGGGACAAAATATGTTGCTTTTTAGAGGAAATTAGGCGACACGTATTTTTGCGATTATTTATTATTTTATTATTGAAATACAAATATTAATGTTAATTATATCATTGATATAAAATGTTTTTGAACTAATACTGATATTCGTATAGCGTAGTGATTGCTGTTTGTCCCTCATGATTGTACAGAATGTCTTAAATCTTGATAAGTTAGGAGGACGAATGAGATAGCGACTACACTTATATAAACTAAAAAAATTTCAACAATGTTCGTTAGTTACACTCTTGTCTGAATTCTTCAAAAGTAGATTCTTTTATTCTTTAAATGTGGACCCCAATTATTATTCTGTGCTTCATCTTTATGATTTGCCCCAATCCTATAGGTAAGTGTAATATCTATAATAATATCCGAAATATCCGAACGAACTAAAATTTGGAGGGATTGCTACTTTTGGGCGAATGCTTTTTTAAATTTCTGATATTATATTTTTACCTTGACTCGTCAAATAATTTCTGAGAATGCAAGAAAAAATCTGCCTCGGTCCGGATTTGAACCGCGAAAGCCACGAGTGAAGCGTTCAAAAAAATTCTACACACAGTTTTTTTTTCTCGTTCCTTCGAAAATTATTTGACCATTTATCAGAAAATTGGGCATACCAAATTAATGATAAATTACAGACCACTACTAAAAAAAACATTTCACCGATCCACTCTAGTGTAGTGTACAAAAAGGCATTCCTATTCATGAAGCAATTTAAATATTCTTTGCATAAAATAATCTACTAAATTTATACAAATAACTTATGCTTCATTGTCGGGTAAATAAAACAAACTTTTGCTACTTGCTGCAAATGTTTTAAGGTAACTTTTTCAATTTATTAAATACCAAAAAGCATCCAACCGTAAGATTGTTGCATCCTAAAATATTTTTATTTTCAAAAAAAACGTCCTGAATCTTGCCACCTCATGCAGGGAAAGACTATCGCAATGCATCTTGTTAGAGATAATTAAATTAACAAATCATGGTCTCATTAAGATAAGAAATACGTATTGCAATATGTTCGACAATAATGTCGGACGCAAAATAATGAAAAAAAAAATCAACTCCACATCTTATTAACTTTTTATAAGGCAGTGAATGCTAAGCCGGCCAAAGTCTAACCTACCAAGGCTAAACAAAAAGTAATCATCTCATTCTCTTTGCAGAGTTAAGCTCACAGCCCGAATCTTCACCTGATGTCGACCATCTTCCTGGTGGGCTTCATGGCGGACCTTCCCATTGTTCTTCTGAAAAAAATCATCGACCTGAGATTGACCTGAATCATCCTCCTCCCGAGTCTCCTCCTCCTACCAGGTCCAGGTCCCCTACAAGGTGCTCTCCTCCCGAATCTTCTTATGCCAGGTCCAGATCACCTTCCAGGCGTCCTCCACCTTCCAGGCGTCCTTCACCTTCCAGGTCTATATCTCCACCTATAATCCTACCTTCTCCAGACGGACATAGATGTGGACTTGAACAAATTGAATCTATTCGGCTGATTTCCCTTGCTAAGCCGCACCTGATATTCGAACTTCGGAGATACAGTTTTCCTGCCTATACACGAATTTTAACACTCGTTGGAAAGGGTAAATATGAGCGTGTGACAGATCAAGAACAAATTGTATTATCAAGATCCAATGGTGACGTCTTCGCAATATTGAGGTCAGTAGATGTACTTTCTGGAATATATAAATATTTTGGTCGCGAGGTGAGACGTGTGAAAATAAACATGGAAAGCCGCAATGTTATCCAATTGATCCCAGAAGAAATCGATGGAACTCCAGTGGGTGTCCAACGACGAATCATAAGGCATTATAGAGTAGTTAATGTAAAATAAACTAAATCTAAACTTCAATTCTTGCGATCTAATGTCGGATAAAAATGTTTTATGGAACTTTTTTTTGTAACATAATTAGATTAAAGATTCAGCATGTTATGGTTCTGGAGACTTTAATATTTTACTAATGCCCCAGCAAGCCTTCTTAATTCAAAAAATACATCACGCTTTTTTCTGATAAATTTGATATCCCCCTACCCCCCTTACATAATGCTTTTTCTATAGTGTACGTATAGAACTTTCACATTAGCGCAACGCTCGAGGTAACCCCCACCCCCTAACAATGTCACGTATTTTTTGACCTCCCCATTTTGTAGTTTTTCGCTTTTAGTTTCCGAGAAACAGCGTTAAGAAATACAAATAATTTAGTAGGATGAATAAGATAGCGACTATAATTATATAAGTTGAACCATTTTTAAGGATATATATCAGTCAGGCTCTTATCGTAATTCTTCACAAGTTCCCTAAATTTCATTGGACGGGAAATATAGTTATAAAACCTATCCTTATAATTTGTATTTACCATAAAGCCTAATTTTAATTAATCCGACTTGAAGTTTGACTATCTAACGCTCAATTTTCTGGGAGCGTCATAGGCTCATAACATAGTGGTTTCATAGTTCTCTTTCTTGCATTCAGTACTACGAGGAAAATGTCTTACGCTTTTGATAAATCTTAACTTCTATTTTCTGCTTTTGCTCCCATCATTTGGTGGGAACGGTTTATATCTGGTGAAAAGTCTAAAGCAAAAAAAAAAAAAAAAAACAGAAAAATATTCCTTAATAACGCTTACCGTATTAATTTTATAACCTTGGCCTTTGCCGCGATTTTTTCTCGCAGATTTTTTCGCACTTTTGCAGAGGGGTCAACATTTGATGCACGCATATCAAGTATAGATAGGTCTCAATTCGTCCTTGCTTCAGATGAATCTTGGCACACCTGTCCAGTCTAAGGTCCATAACAATCATTACTACTAATTCGATTTGAATCAGTCAAATCTCTCGCAGCACCATAAAGAGATCAATTGATGATCCGGAGATTGGACTTCTCTTATATCTCTTCACAAAGGGAGGCATTCATTTCAACCAGATCTTGGTAGTCGGCTTGATTACGCAAAGACTGATGCAAAACATGCTGAAGCTCTGGGTGTTTCTGACACTCCAGATCGTGCATGCGCGCCATGAAACCATGAAACTCTCCGCTGGCATCGTAAAAGTCCAGCAAGTCATCCTTGAGTTGATTCGACCACTCAATGAAGGCGTTTCGCCGGCTCGTCGTCGTATTTCCATTCCAATTACTTTCAGCACCTTGAACTCTTAAGGCGATCAGTAAAGTTTACCGACTCATTGTCGCGTGCTCTGCGCATTCGATCGTTTTGAACTTCATCTACAACTGCTTTTGGTGGTGTCGTCGTGGTCCCCATGAACAGCTAGGGAAATGATATGTCCACCCTTGCAAAGCCTGGCAAGCAAGGATAAGGCTGCATACTTGGGAGGTCGCCCAGTAACCCAGAGTCACCGTTGTAAGACACCTTATCGAGGTGACATTCAGCTTTTGGCACGGTTGTTACGCTTCAGCTTCAAGCTTTTCCTTCAGGACCATCCCTGGATAATTGTCCCGACTGCTTATTAAGTATTGTAACCGCATTCGGCAGAAATCCTTCGCACAGGGACCCTCTATCTATTATAAATGGATTGTGGATTTCATCCAGGGAGAGAGGTAACACATATTTTATGTTTTGAAATTGTAACTAAATCCACTGAAACAAAATTTTTGCACCCATGAACTTGCACGATGTTTAGAGGTTGTTTCAACATTCCCCAAAAAGACAGGCAAGAAAATTAATATCTTTTCGATCAAATTACTTTAGTCGCAAATCACTTTAAAATTGATAAAAGAAAGATACCCCAGCAGAAAATATCGTTGAATGTATTTTAAGACTTATAGTAACATACGTTTATCATTCAAGCAAGGAATTCGACGTTTCCAAAAGGAAATGCAGTTAGCGCCCTCTACTGGAATAAGGGTTCTATTCCTCGTTTTTATCGCTTGGATGCGAACTGAATTGGTGGAAACGAAAACAAAAATCTAATTATTTTTCTTCGAAAGTTAATTATTTTTGTTTTTGTTTGAAAATTCATCTGGTTTCTTGTAATTTTATCTTTTTGTCAAAAAATAAATCTTCTTGATTAAAAAACCTATTAGCTGGTTGAAACTCAAACTAGTTTATTAAAAAGTCATTTACTTAGTTGAAGATCCATCTCTTTGGTTGAAAATTGTACTATTTTGTTGAAAATTCGTCGCTGTTGGTAGAAAATTAATCTTCCTGATAAAAAATGTAACTATATGATTGAAAGTTGGACTACTTTGTTTCGAATCTGGTAACCTTTTCTACTCTCGCATGAAGTTTGAATTATGCTTCGGAAGCTTTGGAGCTTCCAAGAGGAAAACAAATTGCCCCCGATGATTGTTCGTTGAGCTAGCATTCGGAATTGATTCTTTCAGGTGAGTTTTCTAGGTTACATTACCCCCTACATGAGCCTTAAAGAATTCTTAATTTTTCAATTCAAATGAATTTAAAGTATTCACAGAATTAAGCATAATTCAAAGAGATTGAAAATGTGTCTAACAAACTTTAATAAATCAAGTCCACTCAAAATATTCGAAACAATTGAAAATAATTCAAAACGTCCAAAACAGTTGAGAAAATTCATAAGTGGTCAAAATAGTTTAAAAAATCTCAATGGATTCAAAAAATTTCAGAGGAATTAAGAGAATTCAAATAAATTCAAATAATTTACTAGGCTTTCTCAGGAATTAAACAAAGTGAACGAAGGGTTCAAATAATCCAATAAGAGTTAACAAACTCAAAGAATGTAAAAAGAGTTCCAAGAAATTCAAATAATGCGAAAGCATTCAAAATATTTCCCAAGAAATAAAAGAATTTCAACAAAATAATTAAAGATGACGAATAAGAAAATTGAATTTGGAGTTGGTAGATAAATTGAACAAAATTTTACTTTTTTGACTTCCATTACATTCTTTGGACCTTCTTTCAATTTTTTTAATTCTTGCAAAGTCTCTTGAATTCTTCTTAAAACCTTTGAATTTGTATAAGATTTTTAAATTCGTTTATATTGTATATTCAAAAGCTAAAGATAAAATGTTATCATATTTTTCAACATATACGGATATTTCTATGACGTACTAATTGATGTTTGTCTCTCATAATTGCTCCAAATGTCATAAATCTCATTAATAACTCAGAAGAACGAATAAGATAGTGGCTTTATACTTATAAAAAGTGAAACATTTCCAACAATGTTCATCAGGTAATACTCTTATCGAAAGTCTTCAAAAGTGGAGACTTTTATTTAATATAATGTGGATCCTAATTGTTATTTTGTACTTCATCTTAGCGATTTTCCCTGAACCTGTTGGTAAATATTGTATCTATAATCATTGTTTAAGTAACAATAACTCCGTTTTTCAATGTTAAAAGCTGTACCTACTAAAAGTTAAACATCATTTTTCGGCACATAGGAACTTTTTTGAAAATAATTTTCTAGAACATGAACTTTCAAATCAATACACAGAACATAAGAAAGAATCCAATCATACGAAAATTTAGAGGGATTGTTATTGAGGCAAATGCAACTTTAAGCACCTATTATACATATTATCCACTACTAGGAAAAAAAATTTTTTTCGGCCCAGTCCAGTGTAGGGTAGACCGGAGCAAGATGGAACACCAGAGCAAAAGCGACTTTGCAAATAGCAATTCTATTTCTCGAGGATTCCAATCTTTTCCACCAAATGGCCGAGGTTGGCACAGGACAACAACCTTATTGCAAAGGTTTCTGCCACTTACCTACCAATACCGTGACACTCTTCGAAAAGCCAAGTTCGCGCGTCACACTTTTTCGACCGCGAACCTCGAAACTTTCTATTTAAGATTCTCGATCTCCATGAAGTTTTGAGATCACCTGAAAATGTTTCAAGAAAATCCGGAATTTTCTCGAAACGCTCTCGAATGCATAACTATTTCCAACTCAGTACCTTCCTCGGTGTCATGGTGAACTGCTTCCAATTATGATACCTTTCTACATCCATCTTGCAAATGCTTTAGAATATTTTTGGCACGCGGGTATGGCTTGAAGGTTCCAAACCAGTGAGAGTTGCGCACCCCCGAGAGCATCGATCACAAGGACAATTACGTTAACCGAAGATTCTGGGTGCAATCGTTGCAGCTTTCTTTCAAGGTCTTGATACTTCTCCTGCTTTTCCCTCTCCATTCGCGAGCAAACGAAATTAAAGTGCTGAAAAAAGTTTAGCAATACGCATTGTAATCACTTGAACTCTAGGCCCAGGTTTGTATAAATCTCTCCAGTATCAAGATGTCTAATAACACTTATATCCACAAGGTCAGGGTCCTTGGGAACGCCAATAATCTTTTCTTTCTTTAGATGAATCTTGGCACACTTGTCCAATCCAAAGTCCTTACCAGTCTCTACTGAGTACTTCTTGACGATATTGAAGCACTCTCAAGTTTGCTTTTACCAGAAGCATATGTCTTCAGGTCATCCATATGAAATACATGAGTGAAATTATGCTCGCGATGATTAGTATCGCAACAGAGGTATCCAAGAGAATTTCGGAGTGCGAGAGATAGAGGCAGAAGTGTAATGCAAAAAGCAGAGGGCTCATGGTATCGCCCTGAGAGACGCCCCTCTGGAAGGTAGCGTTGTTCGTTGTCACAAGATAATTTTCAGATGAGATAGTAAATCTAGTTTTCCAAAGGGGCATCAATCTCTCTGTGCATCTCACTATGTGTGGCTGAAAGTTCAATAGAGGTGTGCAAGATCCGGAACCGGACCGATATGTGGCATACTTAGTGGCATACTTAGTAGCGCACTAGAATTATATCAATCTTCCGCCTGAGTAGTAGACTTATGGGGCATTAATGGTTGAGCATCAGAGTTATATCGCGATTGGTTGTTGCACACTAGAGTTATGTCGCACAGGCAACTGCGCAGTAGACATTTGTAGCTGTGTGCTCTATTTCTGTGAATTCCATAAATTCTGTGAATTCCATGAATTCTGTGAATCCTGTCAATTTCGTGAATTCCATGAATTTCGTGAATTCCAGGAATTTCGTGAATTCTATGGATTCCATGAATTTAGTAAATTCCGTGAATTCCATTAATTCTACGAATTCCATTAATTCTACGAATTCCATTAATTCTACGAATTACATGAATTCCATGAATTCCGTGAATTCCATGAATTCTATGGATTCCATGTATTTAGTAAATTCCGTGAATTCCATTAATTCTCCGAATTTAGTGAATTCCGTGAATTCACTGAACTTCGTTAATTCCATGAATTCCACGAATAAATATGTAGAAGATCCGAATACCCATTTGCATGCAAATTTCCTGCTCGGATTCGACATGGGTAAATCCGCCCGAAAAATTTTGTGTCGGATCAATTGAAACCTGAACCGAAATTTTTCGGGTCCGCGTAGTATAACATCCGGATCGAAACACTGCGGTCCGATCTCTGGAAGATCCGGAACCGAAAGTTTCGGGTCTGGTCCTCCTACAGGCCCGTCCGAAAATTTCCGGTCCGAGTTTTGCACACCACTGACATTCAAGCTTTCCAACAGACAGATGATAAGTCTATGAGAGGTTAAATCTAAAGCTTTCTTTCCGGTAGAGAATCCAGACCATGGATAGGACGCGCTGATGGTACAGGTTCAATTCTTCGAACAATCGCCAGATGTTGGTGTGTTGAAGTAAACTTCTTCCACCAGAAGTTCTTGATACCACCTGGTCCTGCAGCGGAAAAGTTCTTCGCGCCCGCGAGTGCTTGTTTCACTTCTTTGAGAGTGATTGATGGACATTCCTTCACAGATGTTATGAGGTTGTCGCAAAACTCCTTGAAGCGAATGATATATTCAATATCTTCTTTCAACTCCAGTGTTTTCGTGATCTTGTATACCTCTTTCCAAAAAGTCTCTTTCTCTTTGGGCTTTAGTGGATTTTTGACAGAAACAGGGAGATCGCTGAAGTGACGCGATGGGTCAGCGAGAAACTGTTGATTCTCCCTGATCCATCTTTCCCTCTTCTGTATTCTCCTTCTTGCGGCAGATAACCCCCGTATTTTGTCAACAATATTCTGCTTGATATTCAGGCTTGCTTGCTTTGGCTTGTTCAGTGTGTGATGGTAGATCCTCGTTCCTAAGCGAACTTTCGAACCCCTTCCGTGTTCGGTCTACCAGATTTTACGTAGCCAATCACACACTGAACACGGGAAAATGCATTCTGTCTTGTCCAGCCAATCTTTTTTTTCAGTTAATGTAAGCTTCTTTTGGACTTCTGATCCATCGTCGGCTTTAGCCTTCGATTTAAATCAGCCAAAGCTCTCGCAGCACCATAAACTGAACAATTGATGATCCAGAGGTCGGACTCCTCCGAGATATCCTCACGGAGGAAGGCATTTATGTTAGTCAGATCTTGGGGCTTAAGAGGGACCTGGATATTAATCTTCCTCCTTGTTCTGAAATCTCAATCATATCTGAGAACGTGCCTGCTTTCCGCCGTTGGTCTTGATGTCGCTTCCTCATCGTAATGAGCAGCTTGTTGACAAATGTAGTTTGTACCTACTGTAATGCCAGCGAATATACAATATATGCTAATATACCACATCTATCACTATTTTTATTAAAACGAACGTTTACTTCTTGCTGTGCATGTGCCAAGGTAACTTTTTCAATTCATAAAATACAAACGAATTCAACAGTAACATTGTTACATCCCAAAATATTTTTTTTTTTTAAATCCTTCATTAAGCTTACCGCCGTATGCGGGGCAAGGTAGACGACATGCAGCTTTTCAAAAATAATGAAATTTTCAAATCATTATTTCATCAAGATAATGAATACAGTCTAACCTCCCATCCATAAACAAAATGTAATCCTCTCTTTCTTGTTGCAGAGTTAAGTTCACAATCCAAATTTTTACCTGATGGCGACCGTGTTCCTGAGATTGACCTGAATCGTTCTCCTCCAGAGTCTCCTCCTCATGCCGAGTCTTCTGTCCGTGTCAGGTCCAGGTCTCCTGCCAGGCATCCTCCTCCTTCGAGGTCCACAGCTTCACCTATAATGCTTCCTTCTCCTGATGGAATTGGATGTGGACTTGAACAACTCAGATTTATTCGGCTTATCCCCCTCAGAAATCCTCACCAGGTATTGGAACTTCGAAGATACACTTTTCCTGGCTATAAATTACTTCAAATGAAAACAGGAAAGAATACGTACGAGCTTTTGCTAAACCAAGAACAAATTGTATTATCAACATGCGGTGGTGACGTGTTTGCAATATTGGAGTCCACAGATGTGCTTGGTGGTATATATAAATCTATTGATTCTGGTATGAGGCGTGTGAAAATAAACATGGAAAGCCTCAACGTTTCCCGACTGATCCCAGAAGAAATGATTGAACATCCAGTAGGTTCCCAACGAAGAATCCAAATGAATTATAAAGTATATAATGTAAACTGTACTCCTCTACACGATTAATTTAATAAAAATGCAAAGCTAAATACAATGCTTGCGATCCAAAGTCAGATAGAAATATTTTGTATTTTGTAATGGTTCTCGAGGCTTTAACCTTTCATCAATTCCCCAGCTAGGCTATTTGATGTTTTAACTTATTTTTGTTAATCTATTTGGTTGAGAATTTAACTATTTAGTTCAAAATTCTTCTTTTCTGGATGAATTTAATTATTTTTTTCCATTTAAGTTAAGATCTTTCATGTTTAAAATATCAGCTATTACGCCCGGATGCCCGGATTATTGGATGCCCGAGTTATTGGTTTAATATTAGTGAACGTGTTAGGCGAAGCTGCGTTATGTGTGAAGTTTCCTGTATACTTTTCGTCAAGGAAACTACAAAAACGTACTTGCCCACCGTTCTTGATTTTAAATGATAAAAAATAATTGAATTTTGCAAGAAATTCCCTATTTCATTCCAGCGTTAAAAATATTCATCAGAAGAGGAACTTGAAACAGAAAAAAGCTCCATCTTTTCATTCTCTACAAGCCTATCTTTTTATAATCAAATTTTTTTAACAATAAAATTTGGATATCACGAGACGCTTGGACAATACATTCTCGCGTTAACGAGCGCTTGTCGCGTTATTGCATCCGGACCCCAAATTCATATCCATCACAAATACATTCCTGATCTCTTAGATGAGAGTATTGTAGAACATTTTTGAAAAAATTGAGTGTAACATTTAAATTTAAGACATAGAAAAACTTAAAAACTATGTGCTATGTTTTTATGCTGAATGCTATAATCTGTTTCTATGGAAACATACATTTAGCTATTATTGTTCGACAGCTTTCTTGTCATGATATTCCTATATGAATTCCTATTGAATCACTTTTTTCAGTTTGTAATTATATTGGGGGTAAAATTTCCCAAGTGTGCCCGCCTGAAATTTTGTTGCCTAAAATTATAATTTTTATGTGAAAATAAAGTTATTGGAATAAGAGATAGTATATTAATTTCAATTCTTATTTAAAAAATGAAAGAGTTTGCATTTAATCCTAAGAAAATACCTATAACTATTAAGCACACAAAAAACTATTGGCCTATTTAAGATATTCAGGATTTTTTTCAGATTCTGGTAGATTTTATCATCTTCTTTCGGAATCCGCAAGAAAATTTATCAAATTTAAAAAATCAACAAAATTGCGGTGGTTTTTCTAAAAATATTGAAAGTCTATTTCCTCAAGAAAGCCACACTTATATTGTTTGTCTATTTTTTTATTAAATTTGTACTATCATAAGACCAACTTTGAGGGGTCACAACTTATGACCTGTTATAGTTAGAACATTGTTCATTTCTTGTAAGAACAGCAAATTGAGTCTACTTTCACTCACTTGTGAAACACTTTTACGTGAAGTAATGCCTCGATATGCCTGTATTCATAAAAGAATAACGTAGAAGAGATTTCTAAAGATAATTGAAAAGGAAATAAGTCTTTGAAGATCAACTGGGATTGAAAATATTAATCGCACACTCAACTCAGAATTCCCACGGGTGCCCCAGCCCTCTTAAGGTAATGAGTACAGTCGTCCGACCCATTGTCGGGTGCTTTGCGCGTTCGATCGTTTTCAACCGCATCTACAACTGGTTTTGGTGGTATCATCATTGTCCCCACGAGCAGCTAGGGAAAAGATATGACCATCCTTGCAGAGCTTAAGCTTGGGATTTTTCCTTCGGGACCATCCCTGGAAAATTGTCCGCGACTGCTTATTAATTATCGTAACCGTATTGAGCAGAAATCCTTCGCACAGGGACCCTCTATCTATTTGTGCCCGATGGAATTTGTCGGAACACATGCCCCAGGGTAGCGAACTAAGAGAAGCGAGGTCTGAGTTGCATTCGAGATAATGAACGAGGAAGTAAAAAATGTTTAGGATCTTTTGTAATGATTAGAACAGATGTAGCCTCCGGAAGCTTGGACCACGACCCCTCCCACAGTTGAGAGGTCGATCCCCACGCATCTGGAGGTATATCTGGAGGCATCCGACTTGTGCCTTCCAAAACACCAGAAAGCCTTCAAATCGGGAATCGGATTCTCTTTTAGTTTAGATTATCTTTGTTTCTGAGATATCGTAAATGAATTGTTCATTTGAATTAAGTTTTATGCAGGAACTCGCTGATGAGTCAGTTTAATTTAGATAAATCTTCACGTAGACAGCTTACAATCTAGTCAAGTCATACCTTCAATTTAGATAGATCTACATGTAGACAGCTTATAATCTAGTTACGGCATACCATGAACGAACCCAGGAGAATATAGGATAGAATGTAGTCAGACCTTAACGTGGACGAACCCTGACCTCAATGCGGACGGGCTTGGAACCAGGCAAACCTCAGGGTTGGCACCAACCAAGACGCCCTCTCACGTTGACGGATCTTCGATGTAGACAAACTTCGACGTGGACATTCGACCAAGACCTCTTCTCATACTGACCAGCTTCAACGTATATACAAATCTAAAAAAAGTGGACACTCGATCACCCTTTCACTTCAAACTTCCCTCCAGATCTAAACCCTAGCTTCAGGTCAATTCTCCTCTTCTCTTCCAAATGGTAGGTGACGATCACCCCATCTGTCCACGCAGCCAATCGAAAATAAGAAAGAAATTGTGGATTTTCATCTACCACACTATTATAAATGGATTGTGGATTTTATCCAGGAAGAGAGGTAGCACATATTTTACGTTTCGAAATTGTAAATAAATTCACTGAAACAAAATTTGTTCACCCATGAACTAGCACGATGTTCAGAGGTTGTTTTAACATTCCCTAAAAAGTAAACTTAAAAAAATTACTCGAAATGTCCCTTACTGGAATAAGGGTTCCAATCCTCGTTTTTATCCACTGAATGCGAACTGAATTAAATAAATAGAACGGGTTGTCCAGTCAGTGAAGCTTTGAATTTTAATTTAATGTATTTATCAAATGGTTTTTACCTGCTCCAACTCAGAAGCGTCCATTTCTTTTGCAAATAATCCCGCTAAACTGAATAACGATGAACAAAATCGTCTTGGCAGATGGATAAACATTCAGCCCAAGACTCGAATCATTTTTGTTTCAACACAAAACTATACAGATTGTGGCGTACTTTTGAGAATCCTCGTTTTTCTGTGCATAAAGTGCCAGCGTAACAAAAAATGTAATCCTCTCTTTCTTTTTGCAGAGTTCAGTTTAAAGTCCGAATATTTACCTGATGGCGACCATGTTCCCGGTGTGCCTCGTGTCAAACCTTCTTTTTTTTTTCTTCGTCTTCGTCTTCTTCTTCTGAAAGAAATCATTTTCCTGTGAGGTCCCTTCCTTCCGCCGAACCTCCTTTTCGTGTCATGTGCAGCTCTCCTCCTGCCAATTTCAGGGCTCATCCTGTCAGGTGTAGGGTTCCTCCTGCCAATTTTAGGGCTCCTTCTGTCAGGTCCAGATCTCTTCGCGCAGCTGTATGGTTCCTCCTATGAGGCTTCCTTCTCCTGACGGACTTGGAAGTGGAATTGAACAATTTACATTTATTCGGCTTACTCCCTTTACAAATCCGCGCCGGACATGCGAACTTCTGAGATACACTTTTCCTGTCGATGAACCAATTATAATCAAAACAGGTAAGTCTAAATATGGGTTTATACAAACCCAAGAACAAATTGAAATGTCAACATCCAATGGTGATGTCTTTGGAATTCTAGAGACACATAATCCGATTACCCCATTGAAGGGAAAAGTAATTTTCCAACCAAAATTTTCATTAAATGTAATTGTCTAAATAACCATTCTGAACAAAATGTAAAGATCGCAAGTAAGTGAAATTTCTATAATGAAGATTCATTAAAAAAATTTGATAATAATTGAAAAATCAGTGGATTGTGGATTGACTCAAGGGAGAAAAATTGCATATTTTGTATGGTAACAGTTTGTAACTAATTTCATCTCACAAGATCAAAAATGCAAGAATACAATAGAATTTAAAGAATTGCAAACAGGTCATAGAATTCAAAGTATCGAAAAGAATTCAAAAGAATTTAAATTATATGGAATGATTTCAAAAGAATTCAAATGGAAAAAATTTTGACTTTTAATTTTATAAGGTTATATCCATTATATTCATTAGACTCTTGTCTTCAATTTTTAAATTCTCATTCTAATGAGAAGGTACTTGTTTAATGTAAAATTTGGCTTTGTTGGTTTTTATCAAATTTCCACGTGCTGTGGCCCCCTGAGTCAGAAAAAACGATTTTCACGAAGGTGTCTGTAGTCTGTAGTCTGCAGTATCGTGTAGACACCATAACTTTTGAAAGATTGACCAGATTTGATTGTGCTTTGGCACACTTCTTTAAGGCCTCAAACGAAGGAGCGAGTTAATTAACCAGCTACTTTGCATGAAAATTCAAAAAGTTAGATCATTTTTAAATTTTGTTACAACATTTTTTTTCAAGATTTAAAAATTCTATGTACGGCTATCCATAGTAATCGGAAACTCGAATAGACAATAGAAAGAAAACGTTGATTTTCGAAAGCTGTACAAGATTATCAGAACAACTTCCTGAATTTTCTTGAAAAATCGAAAATTCAAATTTTGATCTCACAAAAAATAATGAAAAATAGAAAATTCCATTTTTCGGTCAAACTATGCAAGATACGAAAGAAATTATTCAACTAAAATTGTGCAACCAAAGAGGATTCCACAACTTTCTTATTAATCACTTTTTTATATGACACGTAATTTTTGTTTTATTTGTAGAAAAAAAAAACAGTGAAAATAAAAAAATTAAGTGTTTGGAAAAACAACGCAAGGTACGAAAAAAAAAATTAATAGACAAAAGTAGTTCACCCGGAAAGTATCTACAAAATTTAGTAAATTGGGAGAATTTATGACGTCAATGGTATTGATTGGTCAAGGAAGTGCGAGGTAGAAGGCGTAGGCGTGGAATAAAATAATGGAAATTGAGTAGTGGGAGGTGGGGGTGAGGTCTTTATAATAGGTCTCACAAAAATTTAGGTATTCACTCAACAGCTGCCAGTACATCATATATTTCCCAAGATTAGGTTTTTCGACAAAGCAGAAGGGCTGTACAATTTGATTATAGTATTTTCGAAAATTTTGAGGGCTATAGCTAAATTGTCTTTGCAAGGAAATTCTTGCATCAGTTCATAAATAGAAAGGCGAGAGAAACAAATTAACAAAGGTGTACAAAGAACGCTAGAAGGGCCGCAGTGTGCTAGTACTCAGTCGAGTATATTGCACAATGTGATGCATTTTAAGTGGAAACGGTTCACGCAGCTCTGACTGTTTATGTTTCGATACGCACGATTTAGGAACAAGGCTATTTGCAGCCAACCCCGACACTGTTCCTAAACCGAGAGTCTATGGTGTATGAGTTCAAGAGCGAAGACAAATTCAAACAGGATATTTTGAATTCTTCGTAAAGTCTTTGAATTTGTATAGATTTTCTGAATTCGTTGGGGTTCTATAGGGAAAGCTATATTTAAAATGTATGTATGTATGTATGTAATATTATTATTAATATGATATCTATCATTTCATTTCACATTTATTATAGGTATGTTAAGCTGGCACAGCACTATTGAGGTATAGAAATGTACAATAATTTAGGGCTCATTTAGGGCTCTGGAAATATAATAATTAAACATTCAAAAAAAAGTTTAAACAATTTTTGTTTAAACATTCCTACTGAAAAATGAATTAAACATATTCATTTTCTTATCCCACGTTGAGGCTCATTTAGGGCTCCCCAAATATGATATTTGGACAATAAAAAAGATTGTTTGAAAAATTATTCTTTAAACAAATTTACCAAAAAAATGTAGTTTTTTCTATTTCCCTTGCATAATTTTAGGCTTATTTAGGGCTCCTGAAATATTGTCGACCGGAAGTTGTCCGATTTTTCTTTTGCCCTTTTTTTGTGATAGATGGTGCTGTGCCACCTCAACGCAAAAAATACATGAAGAAAACCGTAAAACCCTTTCTTCTTCCTCACATTATGGAGGGATCACTTAGATCTCTCCGATTATGATAATAAAAGTTGAATAACATTGTTCAAACAATTTTTGTTTATACAAATTTACCCAGTATTAATTTGACAGATTTCCCCCCACAAAACTTCGGGCTCTTGTATATATATATATATTTGAAAAAGGGGTTAAACAACACATAAAAACTGTAGTTATTTTTCAAACTTTTTTGCATAAATTATTCTTCATCGAAGAGGGAAAAGTTAGGAAGAATTTTTCAAGTAATTTTATTTTTCAGCAATTGTTTTTTTTTTAAATAGTTTGCTTCCTCTATAATTCATGAGATGATATTATTTTCTGCGATTAGTGATACGCGATGAATGTTAACAATGTAATTTCGTCTCGCAGACATTCTGCAATTTCTGAGAGGTAGAGAATCTTCTTCTTTTTTCGGATCAGTTTTCAACTCGTTTAAATATGGGGACTCATTCAATGAGTTTTCTGACATCACAAATCGAGACAGTTCACATTGGATATCTCGCGAATTAAAATCAAAAAGACACTAAACAATCCTGGACATGTAGAACGTTCCTCAACATATTTTAGACCTCAACAAACGACAAAAAAATATTTCATTTTACAGTGTTACTTGTCGAAAACAACTCAACACGTTTAATCATCATTATTCTTGGAAATTACTAAAAATCGAAATTCGAGATATAAATTTTCATATTAATTTTTTAAATAGAACCCTTGATAAAATAAGAAAAAACATTTTAGAATCTGAACTCAATAATAATATTAAAAAAAAGTTCTTTGATTTATCGTTAATTAAATTTAATTCTATTCATAAAAAATGTAACACAAAACACCAAATTAAATTTGAATCCTTATTTGCTAATCAATATAACCGATCGATGATAAATAAAGATCATTGGTTTAAAAATTTAACAGAGACTCAAATACCACAAGACGTTATTGACATTGTCTCCTTGGGACCTAATTATAACCTTGCTTCAAAATGTTCAAAACAAGAAGTAATTGATACTATCAAAAATATAGAATCAGCTCTTCAATCGTCAGATCTACAGAATGACCTTAAAAATGAAATTAGAGACAAATTAACTACTAATATTAACAACACTTTGAAAAGAAATGTTCATATAACCAGAGAAGACAGAGAAATCTCAAAAAAATTAAATAAGGCAAACAATTTTTTGAAAAATAACTCCGATATCTTTTTTACTAATGCTGATAAAGGTAATCTCACCGTTTGTTTAAACAAATCAGTTTATAACTTAAAAATGACCAATTTGCTTTCTGACACATCTACTTACATTCCTATAAATAAAAACCCTTTAAAAAAACTACAGACAGACACATCAAAAATCTTAAAAAATCTCAATGACAATAATTTTTTAAAATATGAATACCATAACAATGAACTTACTTTAACTGATACAGTTCTGGCAAAATGTTATGGTCTGCCAAAAATACATAAACAAGATGTCCCTTTTCGTCCGATTATTTCTCTTATTAACAGTCCAACACATTTTTTAGCCAAAATAGTTTACGATGGGTTAAAAAATTGTATAAAAACTCCCATCTCACATGTCAACAATAGTTTTGAATTGAAAGAAAAAATTAAAGATATATACATAGCCGATGATTATGTTCTCCTTTCACTTGATGTTAGTTCATTATTTACAAATATCCCTTGTAACTTAGTTTTACAAAGTTTGGAAAAAAGAGTTGAATATATCCACAATCAATGTAAAATTCCATTTAACGACATCACAACTTGTACGAAATTCCTTTTTGAAAACACTTTTTTTATTTTTAATAACGATATTTACAAACAAATTAATGGCACGCCAATGGGCTCTCCAATCTCACCTTTATTTGCAGATGTCGTAATGGATGATTTGGAAGTGTCATGTCTAAAAAAATTGAAAAAAATTCACGATTGTGTTCCTTTGCTATATTTTAGATACGTGGATGACACGATCATATGCATTAAACATAAACATATTGATACCGTTATTCAAGTTTTCAACTCTTATCATAAAAATTTAAAATTTACCTTTGAATTAGAGGAAAATAGAAGTATTAATTTTTTGGACATGACGTTAATTAGAAAAGATAATCACATTATCACCAATTGGTTTCAAAAACCTATGTCATCTGGTAGACTAATTAACTTTCTTTCACATCATCCTATACAACAGAAAAAAAATATAGTGTACAATCTTGTTGACAGAGCTATATTATTATCTCACAATAATTTTCACTCAAATAATTTAAAAATAATTAAACAGTTACTGATTAATAATAATTATCCAATTGGTTTTATTGATAAAAACATAAATGTCCGCATGAACAAAATTAAATATCACTCTCACAACAAAGTTGTACACAATAATCAGATTCGTTCCAATGTATATCAACTTAAAGTTTGCCTTCCTTTTTCTAATAATTTTACACAGTTGTCTAAGATTTTAAACAGTTATAATATTGCTACGATCCCTACAATTAAAAAAAGTTTAAATTCTGTAATAAAATTAGGAAAAGATATTTCTAAAAAATGGGATTTAACAAATTTAGTTTATAAATTTTCTTGCCAACAATGTCCTGCATCTTATGTGGGTGAAACAAAAAGATCTTTAAGAACTCGGATCAATGAACATATCAATAGGAAAAAAGCAGAGTTGGTCGTTTATAAACATCAACATAATTTTGGTCATACATTTGATTGGGACAATGTAAAAATTGTAGATCGAGAACCTAACTATAAAAAAAGAATGATTTCAGAAATGATCCATATTAACAGCAGTTCAAATAATATTAATAAAAAAGAAGATATTTATGCTCTTAGTAAAATATATTTTCCATTATTACAGAAATTAAATTTGGGTGTTTAACTTACGACCAGATAGAATTCAATGTGTATTTTCCATGAATATGTGTATGAGTACGTATATATAATAACGACACAAGGTTTTGTTTCTTCAGTTGACTTTAGACTGTCATTCCAGTCTACCAAAAACGGGTCTTTTACATGTATTAAAATTAGACGCGTTAGAATTTATGTTTTAACTAGTGAATGTCAACGGTAATTTTTAAATTTGTTTTTAACTTATACTATGTACCTGTAAAATATGTGATATTTATGTGGTGTTTCTTTATTTTAATAAATTAGCCTGATGAGGTTGGCGAACCAATGCCAACGAAACGTCGCACATTCTACCAACAAATGAGTTTTTGACTCTTTTTGCCTTCATCAATCGAAATTGCTTATTGAATTAAATTTCTGTTAGGTCTGTGAATATGAATATTGAGAACTCAAAACAATTGACAAAAAGCTCAATCAAATCAGAGAGAAATCTTCAGAAATCCCTTTCGCTTTTGTGATCTCACACTCTTCTTCTTAAATAATAGTATATTGTGCTACAAGTTGAAAAAGCGAGAGGTGGCTATCACACGAGTTTTAATCGTCGCTTTTTCAATGTGTGGGAAACGATACTTTTTCTATAATTTGTTTAAAAAGTGCTAGTTTTTGTTTACCTGTTTTTTGTGTAAAAAGAAGGCGATTTTTTGTCGATTGACGCAACAATAACACTGTATTTTCGGAGAAACTGATGGTGTTTTAGATTAGGGACGGAGTCGGAAAATAGAATGAAGTTGGCTGCGCACGATACACAAGCACACCCGAGGCAGCACGAACACACTCGGAGGAACACGAAGTAGTTTGCACTTGATTTACTTTTTCCACTGTGCCTCACTTTTGTCACTACGTCCATTTACTTTTTCCACTGTGTCCGTCCACTTTTTTCACTGTTGCCTGGAAAGGTCGGCACTGCGCATGCGCCACGTCATCGACCAATAATCGGTCACTTTTTACACCAAAAACAGGTGGAAAAACTGGCACTTTTTCGCAAATTATAGAAAAAGTTAATTTACTTAGTGTTTAAAATCTTAATCGTTGTCGCTAATAATATCTTTAATTTCAGGTTTAATACTCTATCAGGATTGGTGCCGATGTATATATTCGGGACCAATTTCCTGAACGGAGAAAATTAAATCCATCGAAAAATCAGCGGTTATAGACATGTTTCTATAACTAAGATTTAGCGATACAGTTAAATTTCGAATCAATCTATCTAAAGTAAATCAAAAAAAGGAATACTTATTAAATATCTATGATCTAGAAGTAGAATAATGCTACAACTAGTAAAATAATGTTACAACTGGTATACCTAGTGGGACACTAGAGTTTTTGAAAGAAAGGAGATTTGTGAAATTCTCATGGATCGTATATGCTTAGAGTTTCGAGCAATAGCATAATTAGAAACAGGTGCCTCGCGTCACCCGAACCTCGCGCCGTCCGTTGAACCGTGCGTCACGCGTACATAATAACTCGACCGCCATAAGGTCGTAAAATCATAATAGAGAGATATAAAGTTAATTGATTTCACTGTGACTTGAACAGAAGTCAGTCACCTTCCTCAATGGAATAGTAAATCGAATAAATCCACCCAAATTTATAATACAACTGAGACAAATTTAAAATTAGCAAATTTATGCTTCTACTTAAACGAAAAGAAAGCTATCTACCTCTAAGCAATTATTCAATTTAACGTGAAGTTTTTGAAATGTATTAATACTTTGCTTCAGAGATAATGAAATAAAATTCTTTTTAGTAATCCGGTAGCTAAGATTTTCTTGTGAAAATGTCAGACAAAGAAAATGGTGAGGAAAACCCTCAAAAGAAGGAAAGTAGGAAAATTAAACTTTCAAAATCTACTTTCGAAGATGGCGGAAAAATTTCGCCAAATATATTAGAAAACGCGTGTCGAAAATGGACCCACAAATTAGTAAGAAAATGGTTGATGAAGGGTCACAAGCGTATGGGCGTATGATAGTAGGTGCATTAGCCAACCTTAACATCAAGAGCAAAAGTGGTAGCACATGCATATCAGAAAAAGTTGAACACTTCCAAGTAAATATTAAAGCAATAGGTTCGAAAACCAAAAACGAACTCATGCAAACACCAAGGCTTGGATTGGGAAAAAGACCGGGACGCGTTTTGAAACAGAGAGGAAGTCCACCCATAGTAATAAACGTAGAAGAAAGTCATCTTAAAAAGGAAGAAATTGCCAATCTAATAAAACAAGGAACAAACAGCATGAAAATTGGATGCAAAACGTCATCGGAGAGATGCGAAAATGTGCACGAGAGATGAGTGACATACTAAGAAAATCTCACCAACAAAGAAGAAGGAACAACCAACTAAACAAACACAGTAAAAAAATAAATAAAGCAGAAGAATTATTACTGGGACAACAAATAGGGGGGCAGTTTTATTCCCTAATTCTAGGTTATGATGACAGAAAAAATTATTTAGAAGAAAATTAATTATAAATAATAAACATTATGTACATTACAAACGATCCATAACCTCCAGAACAACTCAATAAAGCACATAATTTACAAAATTAAAATAAAATCACTCTGATAAATTAATAAACGAGTGTATCCAAAACTTCCCTTTTGTATCCATTCGTTTAGAAAGGCAAAATTAATCCGTAAATTTCAAAAAAAAAATTTGAAATTGTTGAAACTATTTTTGAAACCAAATATATTACTCTACATTCGTTTAAGGGGGCACTGATATCCAAAGCATCATTAGTGATATGAAGTTCATTGTTATATTTACTCACTCTCTATCCTCATCATTCAATATAACTTAAATAGAGCATACATCAAATATAAATTAATTTAGTTTGAATCAGTAACAAATATCTTCACTTCTTTCTTAGTTAAACGAAAATATCTTTCAAAACATTTAAAGACTCTTTCGTTTAGGGGGGCACTGGAGCAGTCCAGAATATTTGAAAATTTAAATGTGATAATATCCTTTCAAGATAGGAAACCAATATTTATATTACGCTACTGAATGACCTCTCACAAATTCCTAAACGAAAGGTTGATACATATAGATCTCAAGAATGTAGGCATTACGCGAAACAAGTGCGAATTGACGAAAACTAAAATGTCTTTTCTCTGTGTCTCAAAGAAAAATTCTGTTTGGTGATAATTGCAGCTACCAACTCGTCAAAAAGAATAAATTAAGTGAAATCTAGATTTGTGAGAAGTGGAATTAAATTAAATTTTCAACTCGTTTAAATATGAGGACTCATTAAATGAGTTTTCTGACATCACAAATCGAGACAGTTCACATTGGATAACTCGCGAATTAAAATCAAAAAGACACTAAACAGTCCTGGACATTCACAACGCTTGAGAAAACTAAATTTCTGTTACGTCTGCGAGTATGAATATTGAGAACTCAAAACAGTTGATAAAAAGCTCAATTAAATCAGAGAGAAATCTTCAGAAATCCTTTTCGCTTTTGTGATCCCACACTCTTTTTTTTAAATAAAGTTGATTTACTTAGGGTTTAAAATCTTAATCGTGGTCGCTAATAAAATCTTTAATATCAGGTTTAATACTCAATCAGGATTGGTGCCGATGTATATATTCGTGACCAATGTCCTGAACGGAGAGAATTAAATCCGTTGAAAAATCAGCGGTTATAGACATGTTCCTATAACTAAGATTTAGCGATACAGTTAAATTTCGAATCAATCTATCTAAAGTAAATCAAAAAAAGGAATTCTTATTAAAGATCTATGAGCTAGAAGGATGAAGTAAGAGCTCGTGCATGGAAATTTCTTTTGGTGAAGTTGACATACACAAAAAGGGAAGCCGCATGAAAAAAAAAAGTTTTGACGAATACATTTCAGTGTTTACAGATATTTCTTCACTGTTTTGAAGGAATGTTTTGATTGTAGGTTGCCTTGATAAGTGTTACAATAAGGCCAATTTCCTACTTGAATTAACTGTTGCTTTGTTCTCTGGTCACTTTTATGTAAATCAAGAGAGCAACAAATATGTCTAACTCTTTTGAACTGAGTTTTTTTTGTCAACAGTACTATCGTTGAATTCGTATCAAACGTTGTTCCGGCGGCAGATAGCTGTGTAGTGTCCCATTTCGATTCTTACTCCAGAACTTGGATTATAGAATTGTCCTATGAACCTTATCGCCCCTAGGAAATTGTACTTATCAGTACCTACTAAGTCCGGAAAGCTTGTCGGTACATTTGTCATCATTACCTTTTGGTGAGGTTTTTCTAAATCCAGAACAACGAATGGACCTGTCAATTTTAAATTACGTTTTTTCACTGAGGTTCAGTCTTCTTTTATTGAAAAAATAAGTAAGATTCAAGTGGCAATCTTAGCGATGTGAAATAATTAATTTGAAAGTAGGTTCTAGAAGACCCATTTTGATGAAAAACATGGTATTTTTTCTGAATTGTTTTCGGATTTTTTAGGGTTTTATAAAACCAAAATCATTTCATGCTAAAGTGACATAGTGGAAAATTTTCGTTTGACTAAATTATGAGTATTAGACCTTTCACAGTTGGCAACATATTTGCCTTTTTCTTTTTGATTCTGCTAGACCTTTTCGTTCACTTTCATAATCCGCCGGAAAACTAAAAAAGTTACAAACTCGCAAAATGGCGCCGGTTTTTCGGAAAATCTTCAAACTCAAATTTCTTGAAAAAGCCATCTTTACATTTTTTCTTAGTTTTTTTCTCAAGTTGGTGCAAATATGATGCGTTTATCCTGAAAGAGTTTATATTGTGCCCGCATCTTTGGAGCGGAGAAAATTATATTTATTTTAATGAAAAAAGAAATTTGCATTTTTCACAATAGAGAGGCGAGATACGAAAAATGTTAAAAAAGCGACTATGAACAATTTTCCTAAATTTTTTAAAACTTTTGTTCCGCCATATTGGATCCGCCATTCTTCATGTTGTAATGTTGACGTCATATTTGGATTCCACGACCCTCAAAACCTAAAGCTAATAAACTTTGTTAACATGCAATCATGTTTTCGACTTGTGTCTCTCCATATTGGAATTTTCATATTTAACCGCATTTTTCTCGGAAAGGAAATACGCTAGGCTATTTTTTTTCGTCCAGTGAGGGCATGACCTACACCGTCTAATCTAGACGGTCTTTTTGGGATTCAATCGGGTGCTAGCTAGCCCGTCAAGACCAAAAAATGTGCATAGTATCAAACCCAAATATGTTTTCGCAAATTTCCGAAAATAGCCAGGGTATTTGAAAGTACCAAAGGCAACAAATGAACATAAGAAAGAAAAGAATTTTCTTCTCATAATCTATGTCAGTCTTTTGGGGAGCCTAATCAGGTGTTAGCTAGTCCGTCAGGACAAGAAAATTTAGTAAGTTTCTCATACAAACATTTTTTTGTATCTTTCCAAAAAGAGGCAGGGTTTCTCAAAGAATCAAGAGTGAAAAGTGAACGCCAAAAAATGAATCTCTTTTGTCATAAAGTAGTCAGTCTTTTGAGGCCCTAATCGGGTGCACATTTTTAAAAATACCTAGGGTGTTTGAAACTATGACAAAGGAAAAATATGTATGAAAAGCGAAGAATTTTTTTATCCTCCAGATAATCTTTTGAACAATGTTAGCGCCAATCATCTAAAGTACATTTTCACAACGTCTGCATAGCCTTAGATTACCTCGTCCAGACCAGCGCTAGATTAGGTTGTCCAGAGTAGCGTTTGACTATACAAAAACGTTTCATTTCTACTCAGCGCCATAATAGCCCGTTTTGACAGCGCCATATTAGCGATCGGGACGGCCTACCCTGGACCCAAATCCCGGACAATTTTCTACACGGGAAGTAATATTTACGACCAAGATTACCGTCCAATTCATGATTGCCGGTTCCCTTATTAGTAGATCCTGCAGTCCTAAAGTATTTTATTAGATGTTTATAATATAAAACGAATATAATTTAATACATTTATTGTAGTTACCTGCAAACTTCTGTCGTTCCCGATTCTCAGTAAAGGAACACTTTTCAACTTTTCATGCGACAGGGCGTCATAAGTTAAGATATTCCTATCTAAGTACCGGGATATTTTGCCTGACTTTGTTCTTGTATTCGCATTTTTTTTCGAGTGCTTCGTTGTGAAGCCTCTCCAATTTTCTTCGCTTCTGGAGGCGAGAATTTGAGGAGCACATTCGGTACAAGTGGAGCACTTCAGGCACAAATCAGCCGTTTCTTTTTCACATGTGTCGAGGTTGATTAAAGTCATACATAAAGGACAGGTTTTTGATTTGACATCTAGATCTGTAAATAAAAGCAAATATTATAAGTAAAACTATTCAATTGCTACGGCCTATGATTTCTTTGAATAATATTCATTGACTGCGACAGCGTATATTACCAAAAAAAATGGATATAGAAAGCATTCGCTGATCAGCGAGCGGCCAATGAGGCCAATGAGCCGGACGGAATTAACGAAGCGCTTTCTATCATTTTTTTTTTGTCGTATTGTTTTTAAAATGAAGAATTCTTATATCTTTCAGAAAATCCATTTACAGTTTTGTTTAGGTTGCTGCGGGTGCCAACGTTATTGGTGACTTTTTATAAATTAGGACGGGGTGAAAAAGCTGTAATTAATCGAATTGTTTGAGCTGAGGAGAAAACATTTGGAATTGTTTAGTATATTTTTTGTTCAAGAATTGATTTAAGACTCTGGAATTCATTGAATAAAACGTAAGAATTGTTCACTTGAAAAAAAAATAAAGGCATTCTTTTCATTTCTGGTAACTAGTATGGAAAAACGCCTTCAAACCTTCTTAACAAATTATGATTGCAAATCAAACCTTTCATCATATTCTCGATGTCCTTTTCCTTTGAAAATCCTTCCAAAGAAGTCTCCTGATTCGAATAAGAATCGGCTTCCGGCTCATTTTGTTCAGCATTCTCTATCTCCATCACTGTTGCTTCTGTTAGAAATAATCTACCAGAAACATATTGTAAAAAAACATCCACAAATTCATCTGCTCTCCTCGAGGAAGTGTTGTGGGGAAACAGATCCTGCTTTATATTTTTGAACTGACACTCACAGGGTGCGCTGCAACCCGGAATCTTACCATAACCAAATTGGTCTCTCGAAATGGAAGACCAAAGTGGCAACCACTTGATGTCGGTTTCCAGACGCTTAGCAAGGTTAGGCAAATAATAAGCGTTATCGTGCTCCCCTTCTTGAGAGCAAATTATTTTTTGGACATCATCATTAATCGCTGTGAACCATTTTGTCCAGAAGTTGAAATAATTCTCCTGATAGTCCTCATCTAATATGCTCTTGTCTTCTGGGAAATCGGGTACAGTTTCTTCTGACACCGTGTCTTCACATTTATTTTCCAATTCTCGAGGATCTATCATTCCTTTTAGAAGATTCCGCTGTTCCTCACAGTCGGTCTTTAGATTGGTACCAACCAAAAATCCATCGAATTCGGACTGTGATACCAGCAGGATTGCTTTAACGACTCTTCTTGCTGCTTCCAAATCTCAACAAAGCATCAGCTGACCGATGGAAGCTTTGTAGAAAATTTTTATTCTTCTATTGGTCTTTTATTGTAGCGTACTGAGTAAACGCTCTGATGACAGCTGTCAGAAGTGCCCTGAAACCATCACAATTGACAACTTTTGGATGAGGGGCACCATGACGAACCCACTCATTCAAAAAGGGCAAAATAGCCACCGTGTTACGGCTTGAGCTAATCATCGCAGCTACAACATACTGGCCAGCTTCCTCATTTATCACAATTAAATACAAAAAAATGGGTCCAGTGGATACTCCATCAAGAACCTCGAAACATTTAATCATCCCGCCACTTGCGTCCAAGGAAATATCGGATGCTTCTTTTCTGGCGTAATTGAAATATAATCGGTTCTGATGAGTAGTCCAAAAGTGACACCCAAATGTATCGTGAGAAATGTGATGAATTGCCGTTTTCCCGCAAGAATGCTTCATTTTCTGAAGAGCTTTTATCGGATCCGGGTCCAGATAGGTCGGCTTTTTGTATTGAACTTTTGCTACTCTTAACGTAGATGATTTTGGCATATGACCCGGCTCTGGATCTCCCTCTTTCATTTTTTTTACTGCCAATTCTGTGAGATAGAGCTCTGTACCCTTGGCCAGTAACTCCTCTCCGATCTTTTGTCTGAGCGGTGCTCTCAAATACCGTTTCCTGCATTTACCAATTTTGTTGCTTTTCTTGACAACACATTTCATGCAAACTTCTTATACATATGTCTCGTTGTCAATGGTACATTTGAGAGTAGTTTCACACGAACAGTAACCTAAATAGACAAAGAATACGTATTCAGAGTCGAAAATGTAACTGGACCATTTTACAAACGCGGCCGAAGTTAGTGAGAAAATCTAGTTTTTTTATGAACTTCGTCGGAATTCGATTAAACCGAAGAATTAGGAAATAAGTCAAATTTGTGAGAATTTTTGTTGAAAACCCTATGCAGAAAAAACTGCCACTTTTTTTTAAATCCTAATTTTAGATAGGGGAACGTACCCATACTACGTGACGCGTTTTTGTTTTGTTTATATCGTTGTATCCTCTTTAACTGCATGCACATTTTATTCATATCTTTATTTAAACAAAAGAAAAACGTGTCACGTAGTATGCATACGTTCCCTAGTTACGTTGCAGCATTTCAATCCGAGAGAAAATAATATTCTTTCGCTGTCAAATATATTTTGAAAGCTTCGTAAAACAATTGACAGCAAATTTCTGCGCTAACCGATTATTTTTTACGACCCGAGTGGGAAAATGTCCTGGCAGTCTGGTTACAAGGCTGACCCAAGTCTGTAGTTATATACATTATGTTATAAGCGGCTCGCATTGAGCGAGACTCTTTTATTGGTAGATTTGAAACACTCTCGCAGACGACGTTTATTCATTCAATAAAGCAACCATTTTCAAATTATAATAACTAGTGATTAGACCCGCAAGTTAGAAAGAGAGAGAAATAGGTACTCCATGAAGTGACGTTAGCAGTGACGTCAGCAAGGCGCAGGGCGAGTAGAGGCGAGAGTCGCGAGTAGAGCGCCCTCGAAACTCGATGCGCGCATCTCCCACCAACGATTTTCTACCCTCTCCGCTCGACTCCCACGCAACGCCCATGCAGTCTCCCCGTTAAAAGGGCGCGCACGAGCCCAGAACGACAAGAAGTGTTTAGGAGCTGGATGCCAGAAACCTCTCACTTAAAAGCAATATTTCTTCAAAACCATTATTATTTTATTTTTTACACCATTTTTAAAAATTTTAATTAAATTTTGATGAAAATGCAATAAAAAATATAATTTTTATCTTATAAATTTAATAATGTATTTCGTTTTTCGCTATGCATTAAAATGTTATAGAAATTCTTTAAACAGTTAACAGGGTGCACATTCTTCCCCTTTTTTCGTAGTTTCCCCTTGAAATTCCCCTTTTTCCCCCTATTCTCACAAAACTTACCCTTTTTCCCCCTTTTCTCTGTAAATATACGATATTTGAAATTGTACCCATTATCGAATAATACTTGAAGCAATTATAGTACTTGAATACATGATTTATGAATAAATAAGATACTCGTTTCAAGTGCAGACCATTAAAAATAAATACTCTCAAAAAAAATTTGAAGATGAAACATTTTAAAGCAATTTGAAAATGTGAAAACTGGAGACAGAAATTATTATCCAATATAAAATTGAAACAGTTACAAAATATATAGTACTTTTTAATTAAGTATTAAAAGATTAAAACATTTTCGCTGAAATGTACAAAGTTAAATACCTAATTAAAAGATAGAATATTTCAAATTCATCAACTGCAATTTGAAATGTTCTAACTTGAGCAATTTTTAATTTTTTTAAACTTTCACTTGAAAATTGAACTATTGTTGAAACTTTTTTTTCGTTGAAAATTCATTTTTTTGAACTCACATTTGAACTATTCCATTTGCATTTGAAAATTGATAATTTTTAATCGGAAATTCAACTATTTGGTTGCCAGTTCAAATTTCGTTCACAAGTTATATTTTTTGCAGAAAATCGGTTAAAAATTTAACTATTTGGTTGAAAATATATTTATTTTGTTGAAGAGCTGTCTTTTTGGTTGAAAATCGAACTGCTTCGTTAAAGATTCATTTTTTTCAACTGAAAATTGCAATTTTTGATTGAAAATTATTTATTGTATTGAAAGTTTATATTCAAATATTTGGTTGAAAATTTATGCGATTCGCCCTTTTTTGTAGCAAAATAATGTTGTTGCTTTAAAATTTGGCATTTTGAATACATTTTTTTTTATTGTCGTCTAAAAAATCTTTTTTGGTTGAAAACTCAACTCTTGTTGAACATTCGTATTTTCGGATTAAAGATTCAACCGTTCTGTAGAAAATAATTAACTTTCTCTGGAAAATTCAATAGTTTGGTAGAGAATTCAACTAATTGGTCGAATTTTTAACTACTGTCTTAAAATATTTATTTGTATTGATGTTGAGGTTTTGGCCAGATGAGAAATAATTGGTAGGATGGTGAATTGTTTTTTGTCTACTGGCCCGTTTATGTATTAAAAATTGATGTTAAAAATAAATACAGTTTCGTCCGTCGACGTCGGAACCTCATCAGTTAAAAGGCTGTTGGTAAATTAATATTTTATTAATAAATTATAATATAGTAATGTACATACATTTTCAAGATATAATTCTTACCTCAAGATGAAATAAAGTATAACATTTTTTGTCACGTTTCGTATTAGTTTCGTAGTGTAAATCGTAGTGTCCGAATCGATTTTTGAGAATGATATTTTTTTAATTAGTTCACTTCTTCAGGGCTGACTTTAAACTGAAGTTTCAGGTTATGTTGTTCTTATATATGTATTCTATACGATGCCTATGTGTAATGTACGTATATAATTCGCATTCATGCCGCTGCGAACAGCACCATCGGTTACATAAAATGCGCGGTTTTATGATTTGAAATAACTGAAATCAAAAGCGAATACATTTCAATTGAGAAATAAAATATATTTCGAGAAAAGATTGGCAAGCAACAGTCGGGCATGAAAAAGAGCCTTTACCGATAAAGATTTCTTTTTATAAACCAAATGTCGAGAATAGCATGATTAATGTGAATGAATGTATATTTGAGATTAAATATTAGCATTATACTCATTTAACGAAAGACGCAATAACTTTTGACAACAGGATGTATAATTTAGATCTTATTTTCGAACCATCGACATAGAGTCGCCAGTTTCTGCAATAAAATAAAACGTTTTGAAAAGTGTCTCGAATATGTTGAGTTTTGATAGGACCTCCCGACACTCGATGACAGAATTGTTTATGAAATAGTCACGTCTGGACTTTATCGTGCTCGATATGAGTTTTCATGAGAACAGGGGGTTAGTTATTACGCAATCCATCGTTGGATTCAAGAGGCTAGAGGTAGGGAGTTGAATCTGTAAGGAGAAATGTAACATTTAAGAGTAGGGATTAGGGCCTATGTCTAATGAAAGCATGTATGGAAATGTGGGGAAAGCTGAGGATCGCTGCGACGGCATCGAAGCTCCCGACGACGAAGTAAAAATCAGATGAATCTGGTACACAGCTGCGGCTCGTTCGTTATTTTAAATTCATATTTTTGTAAAGTCATATTTCAAAATACCAGATCAATAAAATCTTTGCTTGTTAATTCACTTTGAAAATTAGCAGTTTTATTATTTCAAAATAACCTTTAAATTCAGCAATTTATTTCAATTTAATAAGATTTTCAGCAGGATATTCCATCGCTGGAGTTGGATTTCCAAATCCTTAATTGCGGAAACGGACTCGCCATCGATGAAGATTTAATAAAAATTTCAAACTTTCAATTGAGAGTTTTAAATCAGAGTTTAGATATTTGAACTTTCGCGCATGAATTGAGTTCCGCTCGTTACATATGATTGGCCAGAGCGCCCCATGGTGGGGACTGTGGAACTTGATTGGCCAATCAAGTCTTTTTTAAAAAACCCGGGAGGACGGAAAGCCAAATCGGATTGGTATTATATCCATTGTCTCTATTGATGTTATTACGGTGTTTCAAGATTTCGATTGCCTGTCTATGTTTTCTTGGAAATTTATTGTACGTTTTTGCGATGACGGTTCTTTTGTCAAATAAAATACTATGTCCTGTTTCGATATGATGCTCAGCTACTGGTGATTGCGTGAAATGTTGTAGCCTGACTTTACTCTCATGTTCCTTTACACGTTGACTTACCGCCCTCCCGGTTTCTCCAATATAGACTTTACCACAAGAACGAGGGATTTTATAATAGTCCCGGATCACTGAAAGGTTCCTTTTTATCTTTAGGTGGTTTTTTAAAAAAAAGACTTGATTGACCAATCAAGTTCTACCAGTCCCCACCATGGGGCGCTCTGGCCAATCACAGACATCGTAGAGAATACATATATAAGAACAACATAACCTGAAACTTCAGTTTCAGGTCAGCCCTGAAGAAGTGAACTGCAATGTTCACGAAACGGCGGCAACATTCATAGTTTCGCACCCGATAAGTATTAAAGTCTTAAAATATTAAAGTAAAGAAGTATTAAATCTATTATTATAATTATATACATATATACTAATAACACTAAAAAAAGGAAACACAGAAAACGACGTTGTTTCCAAAAACACAACTTCTCCGTTTTTACACAAAAATGCAAAAAATAGAATTTTTGAAACCTTGCAATTCCCCGAATAATAGGACTAAAATACTTTTTTTCTAGATGTAAGCAGATTTTCCTATACTGTATTTCATCCTCTGATATCATCAGCGCAAACGGAACCTGACACGATTTATTTTGAAAAACCTAAACTCCACTTTCTTGCCCGTAAAAAAAAGGCAAAAATGGACAAATTTGAAGGGTCTTAACTTTTGACCTATTATAGGTAAGGCGTTGTTCTTTTTTTGTGATCACAGAAAATTGAGTCTCTTTTTACTCACCTGTAGAACACTTTTCCGTGCAGTAATTAGGTGCAAAGGTACACAGTGTTTTTCGAAACTTAGTGATTAGCACATCCACTACTTAAAATCACAAAATAATAAGCATTCAATACCACTGAAATTTTTGAATTTATGGGATCTTGAACTTTGCAAAAAAAAATCCCAAAACAATCCTTACATTCCAAAATAAGCCCACATAGAAAAATTGGAATTTTTGAGAACTTAAATCCTGCATCATTTTTGGGCTTTTTTGGGTTCCTGAAAAATACCAATTTCCATTTTCGCACTCCAAATCTTAAAGTTAAAAAGTATCCCATTTATATCACGCAGATATGACTTTGTCAAAGACATTTTTTGGAAAGAAAGAAAGAAAACTTTTTCGGAATTTCGCAGTGTCAATAGTCTCAGATTTTTGAGCTTCTCAAAAATAGCAACATCAATTTTTGGGATTCAATCCTTGACGTTAAAAAACAAACCCTCTTACCACGTCAACACGACTTTAAAAAAAAAAAAGAAAGAATTTTCTTCGGAATTTTTGAATGTCAATAGAGTCTCTAATTTTTTGGCTCCTGAAAAATACCAACTCCTATTTGACATTGAAAATTTTGAAAAATTTTTTTGTTCTGCAAAGTCGTATTGAGCCCAAAAATCAGAGACTCTATGAGGCACGTTGAGAAATGATAAAAAAGCGTATTTTTGGCAAAGTCATATCGGCATAGTATCAAGGGTGTGCTTTTCAACGTTAAGAGTTGCAGTTCGAAAATCTGACTCGCAAAGTCGTGTTGACGTGGTAGGAGACCAAAATCTGAAGTTCATATTTTTGAGGATGCAACAAATCAGAGATCGTATTCACGCTGTTTAATTCTGAAGAAGGTTACTTTTTGACAAAGTCATATCTGCGCGGTATGAAGGGGGTGCTTTTCAACCTCAAGGTTCGGAGCCCAAACATCGGAATTTGTATTTTTAAAGAGCCCAGAAAAAGCCCAAAAATACAGCCGATTTACTTGTTGAAAAATTCGAATGTTTGTAAGGAGGGTTGATTGGTATTTTTTTTGCAGAAATCAACATCCCAAAAAAACCCAACATTCTGGTGGAATTTAATTTGTATTATTTTGCGGTATAGATAATGCAGGTGCTAGGTTAATGCAAGGTAGCACCTACACAAGAAAATTTATGTCTTGAAAAAAGTAAAGGAGCCAAAAAATTTCAATTGGTGCCCAAAAAAACAGAAAAAATCCCAAAATTCTAAGCTATGAAGAATGGCGACATTCGATGGCGGAGGTCCTAGCTTAATGGACCTGTTTAGGATTAATATCGTTCAATTTGAATGCCTTTTACTTTGAAAGAGAATAAAATGAAAAGTTAATCTCAATTGGAAATGAACTATTTGTTGAGGCTTTAAATTTATTGAGTTATGTAGGCTATTTCATTCGAATTACGTTTGACGTTAAGATTAATGAATTTTTAATGAGATCAAATATGATTATATTTAAATCTTTCGAATTGAGAGAAATTCCGCTTTGAATGATATAATTAAAAGTTGGATCTGGATACATTATAATTTATACAGTACGCTTTTTAGTATTCGAGACTTTGAAATATATAATATTGATGATTTTTCAAAAACTGTACAAGTTATGAGACACTAAAATGAAACCTTCTGTTTTCCACGATTTTGGTCTCGCCGGAATTTGTTAAATTTTGGTGATTTGGTAAAGCAGGTTGAACTATCAAGCAGGGGTTGATCCTTTTCGATTTTCGACCAAATCAATTGATTTTACGCATTTTTTCTGTTTTTCACGCTAAACACGAAACTGAGCGGCCAAAATTGTTCTTAATATTGATGAACAATACATGAGTGTATTATATTCGTATTAGTATACCTTCAATTTTCCCAGTAGCACCAACATCCGTAAGGTAATGTCTGTGAAAGTGGAATCCACAGGGCAATTTCGATTTTTTCCAGAGCTCATCGGTAATCCAGTGTTCCCACCTACCGGGTTCCAAACGGAAAACAAATCTGATACCCTCATGCCTTCATTTTGTGGCCTTAGTGGTGTACTCCTTGCTGATCACCAGTTCTTCGTATTCGGATTTGGGAGCAAAAATTTCAAATTCCAAAGTATCTCCCTCAACTGTACTGTCATTTGTCTCTCTAGTCTCATTTGATGAACTCTCCAGCTCCAGATCCGGCCTTCGATGCCGAAAGGGTTGATTGTAGCTTGGATTTTCATCCAAAACCTTAGCGCGAAAATCTCGGTCGCACATTCTGCTGTAGAGAGTTTCTCGCACTAAGCTTTTTCCCCAAATCTGCAGAAAGATGCTTCCAAACATCATCGGTCTTGCTTTTTAGTTTACCACTATCAACGAAAATGTCTTCCTTCCTTTTAAAAATCTCACTTTGCGCTTCATCCTGGGAAACGTTCGATTTTCTACCAGGTTGAAAACTCATTTTTTACACTTGACGAAATATCTCGTATTTTTTTCACTACAACAATACAAACTTCTACATTCTAATCAACGTCACAGAAGAAGAAGGACCATGGACGCGCTGCGATCACGATCATTCAAAATAGTCCCAAGATATATTTTTGATAAATTCCCAAAGATGTCATTCACTTCGAATGAACTGGAAATTGTTGTGGTCCACATAAACAAAGATTCCCGGGCAGGGAGAATGTGATCCCATTATTTAGATGAAAACTGTTTACGTTAACGGAGGTTTTAGTATTGCTGCGATGGGCACGTAGAGCACCTACATAGCAAACACCCAAAGACTCGTAAAACAATTTCAGATTTTTAGGTTTAGAATAGATCGACTTTTCAGGTTGAGAGGTGTATGAGGAAATGATTTTAATGGAAAGTAGGGATTACCAAGAAGCTTGTGAAATAGAGAGAAAATGTTAGCGTGTTAATTGTCGGGAACGACGACCTACCAGAGAACTGGTGGATATTAAATTTAGCCTGTGAGCCAACCAGAAGACTGGTGGATGCCACAGTAACGCTCCAAATAGTTGGATGTTCTTTGCAGCCGGTAACCCATTTCTGGTCCCTGCTCGTTGCTCTCGTGCGCCGGCTTTTATGGTGTCCTTCCCAAGTTACCACCTCAGCGAGCGCTGGATAGAGGTGGGAGGCTACGCGGCGGGGACCGACGGTTCATCCCATTGGCCGCTCCGGCTCACATGGCTTCTCGCCTCGACTGAGTGGGGATCGCTGACCGCGTTCAGCGGTGACTGACCATCTTTCCACGCGCTCTTCCGTGTTAACTACTGTGTCTACAGTGAAGTGCGTGTTACAAATTACTTCATTCCTATTGTGCGCTTTTGAAGAACTATCGCCCACTTTTGCTTACCTGAAATTGAACACTGGACGCTGATACAGATATAAGCGAGAATCATCACAAATTACATTCGAAAACTTTCCAAATTGGCTAATTAAGCGAAATTTGATGTTAAAAATTAACTTAAATTTTAGTTTTGAGAAAAAATAGGTTTTTCTGCATTTATTTAGAAAATTAGAACTGTTTCAGAACTTATGATTCAAAACATTGTTTACAAGCAGCCAGGGGCCAATAAAGCTGGACGTGAAAATTCTACATTCATATAGAATATGCGTTACAGAATGTGGACTAGGGTGGTCCAAATTCACACGTGTAAAAATGCGACTTATGATTTTTGGTGATTGATCTCCCCTAATTTTTTCCCTCGTTTTTTCCTGTTCGGAAAAAAGAAACTTCATATTTTATTCTAGCTCGATATCAACCTGTTTCCCGAGCTTTCGAAACTAACATGGGTTTCAAATTGGAAAAGCTCGCTTTTCGAAAAAATTGAAGAAAGAAGTACTTTTTATTAACTTCTTGCAAATAAAACTTTAGCCACCTCTCAAGGATTGTTTAAGGAATGTATAAGGAACACTTTCTACTCAATGAGTTTTAATTATTACCCACTCCCAAACCCCTTCTATTCTGTCTGGAAAACGATCCGGAAAATTCCCCAAAAAATGCAAACTAGCAGTTTGAAGTTATATTCATGTTAAAGACGGTATTGTTTGGAGTTTTTTCAACATGAATGTTTCATGCGTTAAGTGACAAGTTTCCAAGTACGAAGGAAAGATCGGACGCTTTCCGGTCGACGATATTTCTGGAGCCCTAAATGAGCCTGAAATTATGCAAGGGAAATGAAAAAATAAAAAAATAAAAAAATAAAAAATGTTGTTGGTAAATTTGTTTAAACAATAATTGTTAAAAAAAAATTTTAATGTTCAAATATCATATTCGGGGAGCTCTAAATGAGTCTTAAGGTGGGATAAGGATATAAATATGTTTAATTCATTTTTAGAAGGATTTTTTAAACAAAAATTGTTTAAACATTTTTTTTTATTTTGATTATTATATTCTCAGAGCCCTAAATGAGCCCTAAATTATTGTATGAGGTGAATCTTCTGTAAAATAATTTTCAGTACGTTTTACAGCAATGTTCGGCTAGCTTAACGTTAAGCTAGCGCAAACACAATTTTTTTTTAATTAAAGAGCCCTAAATTTCGGAATAGGGGTTCAAATTAGCCCTAAATGAGCCCTAAATTATGAAATAGGTTACATCTCTATACCTCAATAGTGAAGTGCCAGCTTAACATACCTATTTATTATGATTATTTCATTATTGAAGTATAAATATTAATGTTAATTATATCATTGATATAAAATGTTTTTGAACGAATACTGATATTCGAATAGCTCAGAGATTAATGTTTGTCCCTCATAATTGTACAGAATGTCATAAACCTTGATAAGTTAGGAGGAAGAATGAGATAGCGACTACACTTATATAAACTAAAACGATTTCAACAATGTTCATTAGTTGCACTCTTGTTTTAATTCTTCAAAAGTAGATTCTTTTATTTTTTAAATGTGGAACCTAATTATTATTGTGTGCTTCATCTTTATGGTTTGCCCCAATCCTGTAGGTAAGTATAATATCTATAATATTTAAATTCCGGTTTTTATCGCAGTAAATTTACTTTTTAATCGAAACTGATCAAATGACGATAACTCTTTTTTCTCATTGTTAAACTGTACCGACAGAAAATTCATCATTATTTTTCGGCCGCAGGATTTCTTTTTCAATTTTTTCAAAACTTAAATTTTCAAAACTATACACAGGACAGAAGAAAATATCCGATCGAACTAAAATTTGGGTGAATGAAACAAACTTTTACTACTTGGTGCAAATGTTCCCAAGTAACTTTTCCAATTTATTAAATACCAAGAAGAATCCAACCGTAAGATTGTTACATCCTAAGATATTTTTATTAAAAAAAACGTCCTCAATCTCGCCACCGCATGCAGGGAAAGACCATCGCAATGCATCTTGTTAGAAATAATCAAGTTATCAAATCATGGTTTCATTAAGATAAGGAATACGTATTGCAATATGATCGACAACAATGTGGGACGCAAAATAATGAAGAAATGGATCAACTCCACGTCTTATTAACTTTTTATGAGATAGTGAATGCTAGGCCGGTCACAGTCTAACCTACCAAGGCTAAACAAAAAGTAATCATCTCCTTCTCTTTGCAGAGTTAAGTTCACAGCCCAAATCTTCACCTGATGTCGACCATGTTCCTGGTGGGCTTCGTATCGGACCTTCTCGTTGTTCTTCTGAAAAAAATCATCGACCTAAGATTGACCTGAATCGTTCTCCTCCCGAATCTGCTCCTCGTGTCCGGTCCAGATCTCCTGCCAGGCGCCCTCCACCTTCCAGGTCTATATCTCCAATTATAATGCTTCCTTCCCCTGACGGACATAAATGTGGACTTGAACAAATTGAATCTATTCGGCTCATTTCCCTTGCTAAGCCGCACCTGATATTCGAACTTCGGAGATACAATTTTCCTGCCTATACACGAATTTTAACACTAATTGGAAAGGGTAAATATGAGCGTGTAACAGATCAAGAACAAATTGTATTATCAAGATCCAATGGTGACGTCTTCGCAATATTGAGGTCAGTAGATGTACTTTCCGGAATATATAAATATTTTGGTCGCGAGGTGAGACGTGTTAAAATAAACATGGAAAGCCGCAATGTTATCCGATTGATCCCAGAAGAAATCGATGGAACTCCAGTGGGTGTCCGACGACTAATCATAAGAAATTATAGAACTGTTTTTCATTAAAAACTCAAATGTTTTTCAGTCAAAATATCAACTATATCACATCACCGTCTTGTTAAAAATGCAACTGATTGCGTAGTAATTAATGTATGCCCCGCTAAATTGTACGTAATAATGTGATAAATCTTGGGGGCGTTCAAAAAATACGCAACGCTTTTTTCTGATAAATTTGATACCCCCTACCCCCTTACATGATGCTTTTTCTACAGTGTGTGTATGGAATTTTCACATTAGCAAAATGCTCGAGGTATCCCCCCACCCCCTAAAAATGTGACGTATTTTTTGACCTCCCCATTACGTAGTTTTTCGCTTTCAGTTTGCGAGAAACAGCGTTAAGAAATACGAATAATTTAGTAGGTCGAATAAGATAGTGACTATAATTATATAAGTTGAACCATTTTTAAGGATATTTATCAGTCAGGCTCTTATCGTAATTCTCCACAAGTTGCCTTAATTTTATTGGACGGGAAATAAAGTTATAAAACCTATCCTTATAATTTGTATTTACCATAAAGCCTAATTTTAATTTATCCGACTTGAAGTTTGACGGTCTAACGCTCAATTTTCTGTTAGCGTCATAGGCTCATAACATAGTGGGTTTGAATAAAATAAATTGAGTTGAAATTAGTTTTTCATCGCAGGACAGGGTCAAAAGTTTTCTTTCTTGCATTTAAGACTACGAGGAAAATGTCTCACGCTTTTCATAAATCTTAACTTCTGTTTTCTGCTTTTGCTCTCATCATTCGGTGAAAACGGTTTATATCTGGTGAGAAGTCTGAATGGCAAACCGGCACTAGACAGTGCCCTGCTAAGAGTACGCTTACACCTTCCGTCCTCTAACGCAAAAAAAAAACAGAAAAATATTCCTTAATAACGCTTTCCGTATTCATTTTATAACCTTTGCCTTTGCCGCGATTTTTTCTCGCAGATTTTTTTGCACTTTTGCAGAGGTGTCAACATTTGATGCACGCATAGTAGGTATAGGTAGGTACCAATTCCTCCTCGCTTCAGATGAATCATGGCGCACCTGTCCAGTCTAAGGTCCATAACAGTCACTACTACTAATTCGATTTGAATCAGTCAAATCTCTTGCAGCACCATCAACTGATCAATTGATTATCTGGAGGCCGGACTTCTCTGATATATCATCACCAAGGGAGGCATCCATTTCAACCAGATCTTGGTAGTCGGCTTGATTTCGCAAAGACTGATGCAAAACATGCTCAAGCTCTGGGTGTTTCTGACACTCCAGATTGTGCATGCGCGCCATGAAACCTCAGCGAACAGGGATAATGCTGGCATCGAAAATTCTAGCAAGTCATCCTTGAGTTGATTCGACTACTCAATGTGGGCGCTTTGCCGATTCGTCGTCGTATTTCCATTCCAATTACTTTCAGCACCCTGAACTCTTAAGGCGATCAGTAAAGTTTACCCACTCATTGTCGCGTGCTCTGCGCATTCGATCGTTTTGAACCTCATCTACAACTGGTTTTGGTGGTGTCATCGTTGTCCCCGTGAGCATCTAGGGAAAAGATATGTCCATCCTTGCAAAGCCTGGCAAGCAAGGATAAGGCTGCATACTCTAGGAGGTCGCCCAGTAATCCAGAGTCACCGTTGTAAGACACCTTATCCAGGTGACATTCAGCTTTCGGCGCGGTTGTTACGCCTCAGCTTCAAGCTTTTTCTTCGGGACCATCCCTGGATAATTGTGCCGACTACTTATTAAGGATTGTAACCGTATTCAGGAGAAATCCTTCGCACAGGGACCCTCTATCTATTATAAATGGACTGTGGATTTCATCCAGTGAGAGAGGTAACACATATTTTTCATTTTGAAATTGTAACTAAATCCACTGAAACAAAATTTTTGCACCCGTGAACTTGCACGATGTTTAGAGTATGTTTTAACATTCCCCAAAAAGACAAGCAAGGAAATTCATATTTCCGAACAAGCAAAATCACGGCAGACTTTTCGATTCAATTACTTTGATTGCAAATCACTTTAAAAATTAATGAGGGAAACATACCATAGCAGACAATATCGTTGAATTTATTTCAAGACTTGTATTGACATCCGTTGAACATTCAAGCCGGGAATTCGACGTTTCCAAAAGGAAGTCCATTAAGCTTTGGTTGAAAGTTAATTTTTTCATCTGAAAACTTTTCTGCTCCATTTTGGGTTAAAAATTGATCGTTTTAAGTGAAAAATTTTAACAATTTGTTTGAAAATTCATCTATTTTGTTGTAATTTTATCTTTATGTCAGAAAATAAATCTTCTTGATTGAAAAACCAATTATCTAGTTGAAAGTCAAACTAGTTTCTTAAAAAGTCATTTTATTAGTTGAAGATCTACCTCTTTGGTTGAAAATTTTACTATTTTGCTGAAAAATCGTCATTTTTGGTGAAAAATTAATCTTCCTGATTGAAAATTTAACTATATGATTGAAAGTTGAACTACTTTGTTTCGAATCTGGGAACCTTTTCTACTCTCGCATGAACTTTGAATTATACTTCGGAAATGCAATATTCAAGAAATTTAACATATTTATTGCAAGTGTCGACAATCCGCAGGGACTTTCCGCCTTAAGTATGGATTTGAGCATTCAAGAGGAGAACAAATTGCCCCCCGATAATTGTTCGTTGAGCTAGCATTTGGAATTGATTCTTTCAGGTGAGTTTTCTAGGTTATATTACCCCCTACATGAGCCTTGAAGAATTCTTAATTTTGCAATTCAAATAAATTTAAAGTATTCACAAATTAAGCATAATTCAAAGAGATTGAAAATGTGTCAAACAAACTTTAATAAATCAAGTTCACTCAAAATATTCGCAACAATTGAAAATAATTCAAAGCGACCAAAACAGTTAAGAGAATTCACAAGTAGTCAAAATAGTTTTAAAAATCTCAATGTGTTCAGAAAATTTCAAAGGAATTAAGGGAATCGAAATGAATTAAAATAATTTACTATGCTTTCTCGGGAATTAAAAAAAGTGAAAGAAGCTTTAAAATAATCCAATAAGAGTTAACAAACTCAAAGAATGTAAAAAGATTCCCAAGGAATTCAAATGATTCAAAAGCATTCAAAAGATTTCCCAAGAAATAAAAGAAGTTCAAAAAAATAATTTGTTGATAATTGATAATTATAATATAATGATTATAATATAATATAATGATAATGATAATTTTACTTTTTTGACTTCCATGACATTCTTCAACAAATACGGATATTTCTATGACGTACTAATTGATGTTTGTCTCTCATAATTGCACCAAATGTAACAAATCTCAACAACTTAGAAGAACGAATAAGAAAGGGGCTTCATACTTATAAGAAGTGAAACATTTCCAACAATGTTCATTACGTACACTCTTATCGAAATTCTTCAAAAGTGGAGACTTTTATTTAAAATAATGTGGATCCTGGTTGTTATTATGTACTTCATCTTAGCGATTTTCCCTGAACCTGTTGGTAAATATTGTATCTATAATAATTTTTTAAGTAACAGTAACTCAGTTTTTTAATGTTAAAAGCTATACCCACTTAAAATTAAACATCATTTTTCGGCACATAGGAACCTTTTTAAAAATAATTTTCTAGAACTTGAACTTTCAAATCGATTCACAGAACAGAAGAAAGAATCCAATCAAACGAAAATTTAGAGGGATTGTTATTGAGGCAAATACAACTTTATGCCACTATTATACATATTATCCACTACTCGAAGAAAGGTTTTTTTTCGGCCCAGCCCAGTGTATGGTAGACCGGAGCAAGATGGAACACCAGAGCAAAAGCGACTTTGCAAATAGCAATTCTATTTCTCGAGGATTCCAATTTTTTTCCACAAAAGGCCGGGGATGGCCCAGGACGACAACCTTATTGTAAAGACTTCTGCCACTTACCTCCCAATACAGCGACACTCTACGAAAAGCCAAGTTCGCGCATCACACTTTTTCGACCGCGAACCTCGAAAGTTTCTATTTAAGATTCTCGATCTCCATGAAGTTTTGAGATCACCTGAAAATTTTTCAAGAAAATCTCGAATTTTCTCAAAACAGTCTCGAATGCATAACTAGTTCCAACTCAGTACCTTCCTCGGTTTAATGGTGAACTGCTTCCAATTATAATACCTTTCTGCATCCATCTTGTAAATGCCTTGAAATATTTTTGGCACGCGGGTATGGCTTGAAGGTTCCAAACCAGTGAGAGCTTCGCACCCCGAGAGCATCGATCACTGGGACTTGTATTATCTGGCCTGGGCAGATAATTTGATCACAAATATAGTTCCTCTCTCGAAAATTTGGAGAACAATGTCAGGCCTTGAGTGAGCAATGAAAACCGATGTCCGGAAGTCGTAGTTCCAGAAAATTTGGCACTTCTAGTTTTGGACAATCTTCCTCGGAGTGATCGGCAGAGTAGGATCGCGGACAATACCGTAAGAGCCACAAGGATGGTAATAAAGCACTCTTAGGACCTTAGGACACCCGGATAGTATGTGTTCCAGGTACTCAGAGTGTGCATGACATGCACTTTCCTTACTCCTGATGTCAAAATTCACGTCAAGGGTCTCGGCCGCCTGCTCCGCGGCTTTGTAAAGAACGCTTCTTTGCCAATTATCTTGTGTTTCCTGACCATTTTTAGCAGATGTCTTTGCTATTGGAGATTCAGAAGTCCGCGTCCGCCTTGACGTAACGTGAAATGTAAAATCGCTGAACGGACGAATTGATATGCAAGCTCTTATGCATATGAATTATCATACGCGTGGCGATATCAGGGGCCGTAAGCTCGTTCTTCATCCATTGAGCCACCCCAAACGAGTAGAGTAGAACCGAGACGGCAAAAATATCAGTCGCAGATACTTTGTTCAACGCCGACAGATTTCAAGACCAAATCTGTCCAAGAAAATGCTTGAATCTGCTTTGGAGAGACTCCTTCACTGATTTTACGTCCTGAATGTGACTTTAAGGCGCGCCCAGGTGTGTATAAATCTCTCCAGTATCAGAATGTCTAATAACACTTATATCCACAAGGTCAGGGTTCTTGAGAACGCCAATAATCTTTCCTTTCTTTAGATGAATCTTGGCACACTCGTCCAATCCAAAGTCCTTACCAAACTCTACTGAGTACTTCTTGACGTTATTGAATCACTCTCAAGTTTGCTTTTACCAGAAGCATAGGTCTTCAGGTTATCCATATAAAATACATGATTGAAATTATGCTCGCGATGATTAGTATCGTCGTTTCCGGCATTAAATAATACTTGAATATGCGGGCCAGATGTTGGTGTGTTGAAGTAAACTTCTTCTACCAGAAGTTCTTGATACCACCTGGTCCTGCAGCGGAAAAGTTCTTTGTGGTTGTGAGTCCTTTTTTCACCTCTTTGACCGTGATAGACGGACATTCCTCCTCAGATGTTATGAGTTTGTCGCAAAACTCCTTGAAGCGAATGATATATTCAATATCTTCTTTCAACTCCAGTGTTTTCGTGATCTTGTATACCTCTTTCCAAAAAGTCTCTTTCTCGTTTGGCTTCAGTGGATTTTTGACAGAAAGAGGGAGATCTCTGAAGAGACGCGATGGGTCAGCGAGAAACTGTTAATTCTCCCTGTTCCATCTTTCCCTCTTCTGTATTCTCCTTCTTGTGGCAGATAACCCCCGTATTTTGTCAACAATATTCTGCTTGATTGTCAGCAGCTTTGGATTGTTCAGTGTGTGATTGTAGATCCTCGTTCCTGAGCGAACTTTCGAACCCTTTCCGTGTACGGTCTACCAGACTTTATGTAGTCAATCACACACTGAACACGGGAGAATGCATTCTGTCTTGTCCAGCCAATATTTTTTTTCAGTTAACTTCGGAGATACACTTTTCCTGCCGATGAACCAATTATAATCAAAACAAGAAAGTCTAAATATGGGTTTATGCAAACCCGAGATCAAATTGAAATATCAACATCCAATGGTGATGTCTTTGGAATACTAGAGACACATAATCTTCTTAATGGAATATATATATATATAAGACGGGCCAAAATAAAGATGAAAAGCGGTGCCGATTACCCCATTGACCCGAGAAGAAATCGATGAAACTCTAATAGGAGTCTATCGCCCAATCAAATTGTATTTGTGACAGGGTGAATATTGACTTACCTGTCACTTCAATTTGAATTGCTGAATCAGGGATTCAGAAATAGATTTTTCTTATTATTCTTCTTTTAATTTTATTCACCTACCAAGAGCGAAAGTCCTCGGCCAAGAGCGTTCATCAAGAATTGTCACCTCACGAAATTTGTATATTAACCCTGATAAAATTGTATGTTTCCATGTGACGTAACCTCAATCTGTCAAATCGAATCCAACAACAACACCATGGTAGTCAGAGGGCGGTCGTCGAATCAGAAGTCACCAGTACCTACTAACGCGCCCTGGATAAAGCACCTATCACTAACCAGATTCCGCGCGTCCCACGTTCCCATGGTAACCGGCTTCAATCCAAGATGGCGGGCCACGAACTCCCTGTACAATGAGCACCGTATCTGGTTGTCATCCCCACTGGTCCTTCAGCGCCATGTCAGCGAGGCGTTACGTCACAAGAACATCGCAACAATTACCACGAAAGCCAAGGGTGGGTAGAGGCAGCAGAGGTTTCCTTGGAATTAGTTAACGCACCCTGAGTCAAGGATCCGCTACCAATCATGGCCTTACCATTCTACGCCACCATCTTCACGATCGCAGTACAAGATCGCGGGCCTCGAATATTCAGTAGTGGCCTCGTTCCTGATCACCATCTCTCACTATCCAGCAGTATATTCCTCGACACCTGATACACGATCCACCATACACGATACCAGCTAACGACCCCATAACAAACAGGGCTGAACCACCGCGTCAGAGGATTACCAAGGTTCTGGTACGCTGGAATGGTTACATAGGTGACGCCATCTTGAGGGAGATTACGACTACTGATCGGAAATTTAACAAGAGCGGTTTCAACGGTCATTGGCTGAAATTTCACTTGTCCGAAATTTCATTTTCCCTAAAACTCATTTTGCCGAAAAAATCACTAGATTACTAGCCGCCTTCGAAACAATTGATAGATGGGCTTCTGCTTGCGAATTGGCCACCAATTGGGCTTCGACTTCGAAATTCGACCGTGCAGGGAACGACTACCGATTAACGTGCGTGGAAAACTGTAAATCCAGTAACTTACGAAGATTGTTAATCTAGAATTTAGTTAGGTTTATGTCTCCATGGAACCTTTCATCTAGTATGAAAGTATTCAATTATCTATGAAAGGTTTCATGAGACAAAAAGCTCGAAATGCGCGAAAGGTCTCATTTAAGCGTATGCGCATGCGCGCTCGCGTCTGGCCAAGGTTAGGTTACTGGCACATCATATCATGATTTTTAGAAGTTCACAGGCCTAGGTCCACGTAAATTTAGTTATCTTGCCTCACGTGACGTTCCATTCACATTTCATTTTTGAATTTTCCCGCCAAACTGAAGTTGGAAACTTTCCAAGATTCGTGAAACCTTCTCTTGTTAAAGTTTCATGAATCTTGGGATTTATGTTTAGATTAAGAGTTGTTTATGAGAATTTGTACATTATTTATATTCAATTACAGCAAGTAGTTCATAATTTTAGCTAGTGACCATTTAGTGCTTAGTCCGCCTGCGAGGCGCGCTGTAGTTTGAAACTCGGTAATACTTTGATTTCCGATGTAAGTTTTAGGATTTGGCGTAGAAAATCGTGGTCTCAATTATACCTATTAGATTTATGTTTACATTTCCGCGAATATTGTCACGGAAACCAGCCACACCGTTAGTCAACGGTCATTTTAGTTCATAGCTTTCCCGGTAGTTGCGCAGTGGCTTAATGTATGCGAACGCGCCTTCATGCGAGCACCCTTCGAGTCCACGGCTTTTGTGCGTCGCATGAAGCCTGTCACTTTCGTTTTTGGTCGAAGACTGGTTATACGTGCTAGGTCTCGCACTCGTACTCTACGGATTTATGTGGATTCATATACGTGTATTTGTACCTCTGGAATCTTGTATGGGACTCTCTTTGATTTATTGAATGCCCAACGTGAAAATTTAATTGGATAATCGGATCAATTGGACAAATATGGCTGAGGTAATTGTTTATGTGCTTCGGCAGGCGACGCAACCGGCGGATTGTATGGTGGGATGGCACCACTTCCTAATAGGTATTCGCGTTAGAGTCCGACGTTTGATTTGAAAATAGCGTCCGCAGTTTCCGTTCCTTTCGGACACTTGGCCACAATTCTCTTTCTTCCGTTAGGCTTGTGTTGTATGGCTAGTAAATTGTAGAAGCGTCGGGAACTGACGATTAAAATTGTAAAGTCTCGTTTTCTGATTTTTTTTATTAATTAATACCGACATCATTGCAAAATTTGCGAGGTTTGGCCGTTGTGATATAGAAGAACCTCCCATGCTCCCTTTCCGTTAGCTTTTCCGTTTTTTTTTTTTTTTTTTTTTAGGTTTCAGGCTTTTTACCACTGTTATTTTAAGAAGCCTCTCAAATCGAAATTTTAATCTTGCCAGGTCGGTAATTTCTGGTCAATATAAAAGGCCTGGCTGGCGCCCAGATTTGCAAAAATAAACCATATATGCCTACGTATAATACGGATACGTATATACATGTGTATGCAATACGAAGTAACTGCCTTTGACAGGTGGTAATAATCCATCCCTTGCAGAGTAGAGTATGTTGCAACAAAATCCCTCTAAATGGGGATCTGTCTTTTGATTCACTAAATATTATTCGAGAATAATAATCATAGCATTTCTCTCTTGAGAACTCTTAGTTTGTGAAGGGAAAAGTAATTTTCAAACCATAATGAAGATTCATTAAAAAATTTGGATCATAATTGAAAAATCAGTGGACTGTGGATTTACTCAAGGGAGAAAAATTTCATATTTTGTATGGTTACAGCTTGTAACTAATTTCATCTCACAAGATCAAAAATGTAAGAATACAATAGAATTTAAAGAATTGCAAACAGGTCATAGAACTCAAAGTATCGAAAAGAATTTAAATTATATGGAATGGTTTCAAAAGAATTCAAATGGAAGAAATTTTGACTTTTAATTTTATAAGATTATATTCATTAGACTCTTGTCTTAAATTTTTAAATTCTCATTCTAATGAGAAGGTATCAGTTTAATACAAAATTTGGCTTTGTTGGTTTTCATCAAATTTCCACGTGCTGTGACCCCCTGAGTCAGAAAAAACGATTTTTACGAAGGCGTCTGTCTGTAGTCTGCAGTATCGTGTAGAGACGATAACTTTTGAGAGATTGACCAGATTTTATTGTGCGTTGGCACACTTCTTTAAGGCCTCCAAAGAAGGAGCGAGTTTATTAACCAGCTCCTTTGGATGAAAATTCAAAAATTTGTTCACACCATTTCTTTTCAAGATTAAAAAATTCTATGTACAGCTATCCATAGTAATCGGTAACTCGAACAGAAAATAGAAGGAGAACGTTGCTTTCTGAACGCTGTACAAGATTATCAAAACAACTTTCTGAATTTTCTTGAAAAATCGAAAACTCAAATTTTGATCTCACAAAAAATAATTAAAAATTCCATTTCTCGGTCAAACTATGAAGGATACGAAAAAAATGAATCAACAAAAATTGTGCACCAAAAGAAGATTCCACAAATTTCTTATTAATCACTTTCTTATATGATACGAAATTTTTGTTTTATTTGTGAAAAAAACACAGTAAGAATAAAAAAAATTAAGAGTTTGGAAAAATAACGCAAGGTACGAAAAAAAAAAATTAATAGACAAAATTTGTTCACTCGGAAAGGATCTACAAAATTTTGTAAATTGGGAGAGTTGATGACGTCCATGGTCTTGATTAGTCGAGGAGGTGCGATCATTTATTATTTTATTATTGAAATACAAATATTAATGTTAATTATATCATTGATATAAAATGTTTTTGAAAGAATACTGAAATTCGTATAGCGTAGTGATCAATGTTTGTCCCTCATGATTGTACAGAATGTCATAAATCTTGATAATTTAGTCAGAAGAAGGAGATAGCGACTACACTTATATAAACTAAAACAATTTCAACAATGTTCGTTAGTTTTACACTCTTCTCTGAATTCTTCGAAAGTAGATTCTTTTATTTTTTAAATGTGGGCCCTAATTATTATTGTGTGCTTCATCTTTATGATTTTCCCCAATCCTATAGGTAAATTCAATATCTATAATATTTAAATTCTGGTTTTTATCGCAGTAAATTTACTTTTTAATTGAAACTGATCAAATGAACATGACTCTCTTTCCTCAATGTTCAACTTAAATTGTCAAATCTATACACAGGACAGAAGAAAATATCCGATCGAACTACAATTTGGAGGGATTGCTATTTTTGGGCGAATGCTTTTTTGAATTTCTGTTGCTATATTTTGACCATGAATGGTCAAATCATTTCTGAGAATGCAAGAAAAAATCTGCCTGGGTCTGGATTTGAACCGAGAAAGCCACTATTCACGAGTGAAGCATTCAGAAAAATTCTCCACAGCTTTTGTTTCTCGTTTCTCAAAAAATTATTTCATCATTTATCAAAAAAATTCTGCATACCAAGTTAATCATAGATTACAGACCACTACTACAAAAAAACATTTTTCCTACCCACTCTAGTGTAGGGTACAGAAATGCAAGACCGAACGCCGGATAAAATACGAATTTGCCAATAGCATTCCTATTCATTAAGCAATTTAAATATTCTTTGCATAAAATAATCTACTAAAATACAAAATACTGATGCTTCATTGTCGAATGCATAAAACAAACTTTTACTACTTGCTGCAAATGTTCGGAAGTAACTTTTTCAATGTATTAAATACCAAAACGAATGCAACCGTAAGATTATTACATCCCAAGATATTTTTATGAAAAAAACGTCCTCAATCTTGCCACCGCATGCAGAGAAAGACCATCGCAATGCATCTTGATAGAAATAATTAAATTATCAATTCATAGTTTCATTAAGATAAGGAATACATATTGCAATATAATCCACAACAATGTGGGACGCAAAATAATGAAAAAATGGATCAACTCCACGTCTTATTAACTTTTCATGAGGCAGTAAATGCTAGGCCGGCCAAAGTCTAACCTACCAAGGCTAAACAAAAAGTAATCATCTCATTCTCTTTGCAGAGTTAAGTTCACAGCCCGAATCTTCACCTGATGTCGACCATGTTCCTGGTGGGCTTCGTATCGGACCTTCTCGTTGTTCTTCTGAAAAAAATCATCGACCTAAGATTGACCTGAATCGTCCTCCTCCCGAGTCTCCTCCTCCTACTAGGTCCAGGTCCCCTACAAGGTGTTCTCCCGAATCTTCTTATGCCAGCTCCAGATCACCTGCCGGGCGCCCTCTACCTTCCAGGTCTATGTCTCCACCTATAATGCTTCCTTCTCCTGACGGACATAGATGTGGACTTGAACAAATTGAATCTATTCGGCTCATTTCCCTTGCTAAGCCGCACCTGATATTCGAACTTCGGAGATACACTTTTCCTGCCTATACACGAATTTTAACACTAATTGGAAAGGGTAAATATGAGCTTGCGACAGATCAAGAACGAATTGTATTATCAAGATCAAATGGTGACGTCTTCGCAATATTGAGGTCAGTAGATGTACTTTCTGGAATATATAAATATTTTGGTCGCGAGGTGAGACGTGTGAAAATAAACATGGAAAGCCGCAATGTTATCCGATTGATCCCAGAAGAAATCGATGGAACTCCAGTGGGTGTCCAACGACGAATCATAAGGCATTATAAAGTAGTTAATGTAAACTAATCTAAGTCTAAACTCCAATTCTTGCGATCTAATGTTGGATAAAAATGTTTTACGGAACTTTTTTTTGTAACATAATCATATTAAAGATTCAGCACGTTATGGTTCTTGAGACTCTAATATTTTATTAATGCCCCAGCAAGCCTTCTTAATTCAAAAAATACGTAACGCTTTTTTCTGATAAATTTGATGCTTCCTTCCCCTTACATGATGCTTTTTCTACACTGTGTGTATAGAACTTTCTATTAGCACAACGCTCGAGGTAACCCCCCACCCTCTAAAAATGTGACGTATTTTTTGACCTCCCCATTTTGTAGTTTTTCGCTTTTAGTTTGCGAGAAACAGCGTTAAGAAATACAAATAATTTAGCAGGACGAATAAGATAGCGTCTATAATTATATAAGTTGAACCATTTTTAAGGATATTTATCAGTCAGGCTCTTATCGTAAATCTTCACAAGTTCCCTAAATTTTATTGGACGGGAAGTATAGTTATAAAACCTATCCTTATAATTTGTATTTACCATGAAGCCTAATTTTAATTTATCTGACTTGAAGTTTGACTATCAGAGGTCTCTTTCTTGCATTCAACACTACAAGGAAAATGTCTTACGCTTTGGATACATCTTAACTGGTTTATATCTGGTGAAAAGTCTAAAGCAAACAAAAAAACAGAAAAATATTCCTTAATAACGCTTACCGTATTAATTTTATAACATTTGCCTTTGCCGCGATTTTTTCTGGCAGATTTTTTCGCACTTTTGCAGAGGGGTCAACATTTGATGCACGCATATTAAGTATAGATAGGTCTCAATTCGTTCTTGCTTCAGATGAATCTTGGCACACCTATCCAGTCTAAGGTCCATAACAATCATTCTACTAATTCGATTTGAAACAGTCAAATCTCTCGCAGCACCATAAAGTGATCAATTGATGATCCGGAGGTCGGACTTCTCTGATATCTCATCACCAAGGGAGGCATCCATTTCAACAAGATCTTGGTAGTTGGCTTGATTACGCAAAAACTGATGCAAAACATGCTGAAGCTCTGGGTGTTTCTGACACTCCAGATCGTGCATGCGCGCCATGAAACCATGAAACTCTCCGCTGGCATCGTCAAAGTCTCGCAAGTCATCCTTGAGTTGATTCGACCACTCAATGTGGGCGTTTCGCCAGTTCGTCGTCGTATTTCCATTCCAATTACTTTCAGCACCCTGAACTCTTAAGGCGATCAGTAAAGTTTACCCACTTATTGTCGCGTGCTCTGCGCATTCGATCGTTTTGAACCTCATCTACAACTGGTTTTGGTGATGTCATCGTTATCCTTGTGAGCATCTAGGGAAAAGATATGTCCATCCTTGCAAAGCCTGGCAAGCAAGGATAAGGCTGCATACTCTAGGAGGTCGCCCAGTAATCCAGAGTCACCGTTGTAAGACACCTTATCCAGGTGACATTCAGCTTTCGGCGCGGTTGTTACGCCTCAGCTTCAAGCTTTTCCTTCGGGACCATCCCTGGATAATTGTTCCGACTGCTTATCAAGTATTATAACCGTATTCAGCAGAAATCCAGGGAGAGAGGTAACACATATTTTATGTTTTGAAATTGTAACTAAATCCACTGAAACGAAATTTCTGCACCCATGAACTTGCAGGATGTTTAGAGGTTGTTTTAACATTTCTCAAAAAGACAAGCAAGGAAATTAATATTTCCTAACAAGCAAAATCACGGCAGACTTTTCGATCAAATTACTTTGTTCGCAAATCACTTTAAAATTGATAAAGGAAAGATACCCCGGCAGAAAATATCGTTGAATGTATTTTAAGACTTTTACTAACATCCGTTGAACATTCAAGCAAGGAATTCGACCTTTACAAAAGGAAATGCAGTAAGCGCCCCCTACTGGAATAAGGGTTTTTCGTTTTTATCGCTTGGATGCGAACTCAATTGGTAGAAACGAAAACAAAAATCTAATTATTTTGCTTTGAAAGTTAATTGTTTTAGTTTTGGTTGAAAGTTAATTTCTTCATCTGAAAACTTATCTGCTTTATTTTTGGTTGAAAATGGATCGTTTTAAGTGAAAAGTTTAACAATTTGTTTAAAAATTCATCTAATTTGTGGTAGTTTCATCTCCTTGTCAGAATATCAATCTTCTGGATTAAGAAACCAATTAACTGTTTGAAACTCAAACTACTTTTTTAAATAGTTATTTTATTAGTTGAAGATCCACCTCTTTGGTTGAAAATTTTACTATTTTGCTGAAAAATCGTCGATAATTGTTCGTTGAGCTAGCATTTGGAATTGGATCTTCCAGGTGAGTTTTCTAGGTTACATTACGCCCTACATCATCCTTAAAGAATTCTTAATTTTTCGATTCGAATAAATTTAAAGTATTCACAGAATTAAGCATAATTCAAAGAGATTGAAAATGTATCAAACAAACTTTAATAAATCAAGTCCACTCAAAATATTCGAAACAACTGAAAATAATTCAAAGCGTCCAAAACAGTTAAGAGAATTCACAAGTAGTCAAAATAGTTTTAAAAATCTCAATGGATTCAAAAAATTTCAGAGGAATTAAGAGAATTGAAATAAATTCAAATAATTTACTAGGCTTTCTCAGGAATTAAAAAAAGTGAACGAAGGGTTCAAATAATCCAATAAGAGTTAACAAACTCAAAGAATTTAAAAAAACTTCCAAGGAATTCAAATAATTCAAAAGCATTCAAAAGATTTCTCAAGAAATAAAAGAATTTCCACAAAATAATTAAAGGTAACGAATAAGAAAATTGAATTTGGATTTGGCAGGTAAATTGAACAAAGTTTTAATTTTACTTTTTTCACTTCCATTACATTCTTTCACAAATACGGATATTTCTATGACGTACTAATTGATGTCTGTCTCTCATAATTGCACCAAATGTCATAAATCTCAATAATTTAGAAGAACGAATAAGATAGGGGCTTCATACTTATAAGAAGTCAAACATTTCCAACAATGTTCATTAGGTACACTCTTACCGAAATTCTTCAAAAGTGGAGACTTATTTAAAATAATGTGGATCCTAATTGTTATTCTGTACTTCATCTTAGCGATTTTCCCTGAACCTATTGGTAAATATTGTATCTATAATAATTTTTTATGTAACGATAACTCAGTTTTTTAATGTTAAAAGCTTTACCTAATAAAAATTAAACATCATTTTTCGGCACATAGGAACCTTTTTGAAAATAATTTTCTAGAACTTGAACTTTCAAATCGATTCTTAGAACAGAAGAAAGAATCCAATCAAACGAAAATTTAGAGTGATTGTTATTGAGGCAAATACAGCTTTAAGCCATTATTATAAATGTTATCCACTACTCGAAGAAAGTTTTTTTTTCGGCCCAGTCCAGTGTATGGTAGACCGGAGCAAAATGGTACACCAGAGCAAAAGAGACTTTGCAAATAGCGATTCTATTTCTCGAGGATTCCAATTTTTTTCCACAAATGGTCGGGGATAGTCCAGGACAACAACCTTATTGTAAAGATTTCTGCCACTTACCTGCCAATACAGCGACACTCTTCGAAAAGCCAAGTTCGCGCATCACACTTTTTCGACCACGGACCTCGAAGCTTTCTATTTAAGATTCTCGATCTCCAAGCAGTTTTGAGATCACCTGAAAATTTTTCAAGAAAATCTCGAATTTTCTCAAAACGTTCTCGAATGCATAAATACTACCAACTGAGTAGAGCAAACGAAATTAAAGTTCTGAAAAAAGTTTAGTAATATGCATTGTAATCAATTGAACTGTAGGTGTTGTAGTCGGCCGGGCCAGATAATTCGATCACAAATATAGTTCCTTTCTCGAAAATTTTGAGAGCAATGTCAGGCCTTGAGTGTGAAATGAAGACTGATGTCCGGAAATCGTAGTTCCAGAAAATTTGGCACTTCTAGTTTTAGACAATCTTTCTCGGAGTGATCGGCAGAGCAGGATCGCGGCCAACACCGTAAGAGCCACAAGGATGGTAATAAAGCACTCTTAGGGCCTTAGGACACCCGGATAGTATGTGTTCTAGCTACTCAGAGTGTGCATAACATGCACTTTCCTCACTCCTGATGTCAAAATTCACGCCAAGGGTCTCGGCCGCCTGCTGCGCGGCTTTGTAAAGAACGCTTCTTTGCCAATTATCTTGTGTTTCCTGACCATTTTCAGCAAAAGACTTTGATACTAGAGATTCAGAAGTCCGCGTCCACCTTGACGTGGCGTGAAATGTAAAATCGCTGAACGGACGAATTGATATGCAAGCTCTTATGCATATGCATGATCATACGCGTGGCCATATCAGGGGCCGTAAGCTCGTTCTTCATTCATTGAACCACCTCAAACGAGTAAAGTAGAACCAAGACGGCAAACATGTTAGTCGCAGATACTTTGTTTAACGCCGACAGATTTCCAGACCAAATCTGTCAAAGAAAATGCTTGTATCTGCTTCGGAGAGACTCCTTCAATGATTTTACGTTCTGAATGCGACTTTGAGGCGCGCCCAGGTGTGTATAGATCTCTCCAGTGTCAAGATGTCTAATAACACTTATATCCACAAGGTCAGGGTCCTTGGGAACGCCAATAATCTTCAGATGAATCTTGGCACACTTGTCCAATCCAAAGTCCTTACCAATCTCTACTGAGTACTTCTTGACGATATTAAAGCGGAAAATTTTTTCGCGCCTGTGATTCCTTTTTTCACCTCTTTGACCATGATAGACGGACATTCCTCTTCAGATGTTATGAGATTGTCGCGAAACTCTTTGAAGCGAATGATATATTCAATATCTTCATTCAACTCCAGTGTTTTCGTGATATTGTACACCTCTTTCCAAAAAGTCTCCTTCTCGTTTGGCTTCAGTGGATTTTTGACAGAAAATCTTGATTTTCAGCAGCTTTGGATTGTTCAGTGTGTGATTGTAGATCCTCGTTCCTGAGCGAACTTTCGAACCCTTCCCGTGTACGATTTACCAGATTTTATGTAGTCAATCACACACTGAACACGGGAGAATGCATTCTGTCTTGTCCAGCCAATCTTTTTTACTCAGTTAATGTAAGCGTCTTTTGGACTTCTGATCCATCGTCGGCTTTAGTCTTAGATTTGAATCAGCCAAAGCTCTTGCAGCACCATGAGCTAAACAATTGATGATCCAGAGGTCGGACTCCTCCGAGATGTCCTCGGGGAGGGAGGCATCTATTTTAGTCAGATCTTGGGGCTTAGGAGGGACTTGGATGTTAATGTTCCTCCTTGTTCTGAGATCTCAATTATCTCTGAGAACGTGCCTGCTTTCCGCCGTTGGTCTTGATGTCGCTTCTTCATCTTAATGAGCAGCTTGTTCAAGCAACGGTTAGGAAAGCGCTCCGCGTACATATCTATATTTCAAGAGGTGAGCACGTTGATTTTGCTACGATTGAATCGAAACGTACTGAAGTTCTGGGTGTTTCTGAAACCAAAGTGTGTTCATACGCGCCACAAAGCCTCCGTCAGCAGGGATAATGCTGGCATGGTAGCAGTCTAGCAAGTCATCCTTGAGTTGATTCGTCCACTCAATGTTAAGTATTTAAGGTTTGCAACATTAATTGACATACTTAGAGCATACAAATTTCATCCCCGGATAGAAAAAAAAACATTATTTCATTAATTAATTATGAAATTTACCCTGTTTCAAGTGTGAAATATACCACATATTTACACAAAACTCAGGCTCCATTATCGAGGCAAATCCAACCAAGAAAATCGTTGACAAATGTAGTTTCTACCCACTGCAATGTCAGTTTTATATGCCAATTATATGCCAATATACCACATCTATTACCTTTTTTAATAAAAAGAACGTTTACTTCTTGCTGCGCATGTGCCAAGGTAACTTCTTCAATTTATAAAATACCAAAGAAAGCAACAGTAACATTGGTACATCCTAAGAAATTCTATTTTTTTTTCAAATCCGTCGTTAATCTCACCGCCGCATGCGGAGCAAGGCAAACGAAATGCAGCTTTTCGAAAATAATGAAATTTTCAAATCATTATTTCATCAAGATAATGAATACAGTCTAACCTCCCATCGATAAACAAAATGTAATCCTCTCTTTCTTGTTGCAGAGTTAAGTTCACAATCCAAATTTTTACCTGATGGCGACCGCGTTCCTGAGATTGACCTGAATCGTTCTCCTCCTGAGTCTCCTCCTCCTGCCGAGTCTTCTGTCCGTGTCAGGTCCAGGTCTCCTGCCAGGCATCCTCCTTCTTCGAGGTCCACAGCTTCACCTATAATGCTTCCTTCTCCTGATGGAATTGGATGTGGACTTGAACAACTTAGATTTATTCGGCTTGTCTCCCACAGAAATCCTCACCAGGTAATGGAACTTCGAAGATACACTTTTCCTGGCTATAAATTACTTCAAATGAAAACAGGAAAGAATACGTACGAGTTTATGCTAAACCAAGAACAAATTGTATTATCAACATACGGTGGTGACCTGTTTGCAATATTGGAGTCCACAGATGTGCTTGGTGGTATATATAAATCTATTGATTCTGGTATGAGACGTGTGAAAATAAACATGGAAAGCCTCAACGTTACCCGACTGATCCCAGAAGAAATGAATGAACATCCAGTAGGTCCCCAACGAAGAATCAAAATGAATTATAATGTATATAATGTACACTATACTCCTCTACACCATTAATTTAATAAAAATGCAAAGCTAAAATACAATGCTTGCGATCCAAAGTCAGATAGAAATATTTTGTACAATAGTAATTACATTAAAAATTCAGCATGTAATGGTTCTCGAGGCTTTAACCTTTCATCAATGCCCCAGCTAGTCTTTTTAATGTTTTAACTTTTTTTATTAACCTATTTGGATGAGGATTCAACTATTTAGTTCAAAATTCTTCTTTTCTGGATGAATTTAACTGTTTTTTTTCATTTAAGTTAAAATCTTTCATGTTTAAAATATCAGCTATTACATTCTTCATTAGGCATTTCTTTTTTATTGAAAATTGAAATACTTGGTTAAGAGTAAAAATTTCAGTTAAAAATTCATCTCTCTGTTGAAAATTCCTATTTACGGCTTTGGGATGTTCTGAAAGAGTGTGGAGTCAATTGTTGGCTTCTAAAATCAATAAAAATAATACAGGCCGGTAGTAAAGCAAGTGTAAGGGTAAATGAACAATCGAGTTATTTGTTTAATATTAGCGAACGTGTTAGGCGAAGCTGCGTTACGTCTGAAGTTTCCTGTATACTTTTCGTCAAGGAAACTAAAAAAACGTACTTACCCACCGGTCTTGATTTTAAATTATAAAAAATAATTGAATTTTGCAAGAAATTCCCTATTTCATTCCAGCATTAAAAATATTCATCAGAAAAGGAATTAAAATAGAAAAAAGCTCCAGCTTTTCATTCTCTACAAGCCTATTTTTTTATAATTAAATTTTTGAACAATAAAATTTGGATATCACGTGACGCTTGGACAATAAATTTTCGCGTTATCGAGCGCTCGTTGCGTTATTACATCCGTACCCCAAATTCATATCCATCACAAGTACATTCCTGATCTCTTAGATGAGAGTATTGTAGAACATTGTCGTTGATAGTAACATTTAAATTTAAAACATAGAAAAACTTACAAACTATGTGCTATGTTTTTATGCGAAATGCCGTAATCTGTTTCTATTCTTACCAGTACAATATGAGCATCGCAATTTTTTTTCAAGCACCTGAGGGAATACCTTCCAAATGACAATTTAGAATGTGCTAATTCAGTAGAACATTATGATGTCCTTGGTTACTTATTAGAAAATCAACTTAATTCGATAAGTGCTGCGGTCGCAAACGCGCTTCTGGAGTATAATAACAAGTCCAGGTGGATATCGTACGTTTCCAGTTAAGGACTTCAATTACATCTCTGGACACATGCGTTCTTCGCTTTGGATATAGCTTATGCACTCGACTGCAAAGCCGTAAGGTACTTTCTACAACAGTAATTCATAATTCATGGAAATTTTACATAGTGCTTGATGAAATCATAAGTATCATTACTGCTCCAGTTATCCATCAGAACTCTACAGATTATCTTGTCACCTTGATTGCTGAACACCATGATCTGTACTTAAAAGTATCTGGGACCACACTGAAACCAAAACATCACTTTATGCTTCATTATCCCAGAATCAGGTACTTTATTGATCCCTTCATTCATGTTTGGTGTATGAGATTACAGGAAAAACACCGCCCAATCATAAAGATTTCATAAAAAAATACAACTTTCCGAAAGAACTCGCCTTTGAATATTGCGAAACGGTATGCTCAAACCCTTTCTGCACCTCGGGGCCTTTGACCAGGCCACCGGGCGCCTCCCCGGGTTGGAAGAAACCCCAAGTCAAGGCGTTAACAACCGTGCCCAAGACTGAATGGCACCAGAGTATGGTGTTCGCTAAAATATGCATCAAATAGAGCCTCCTAGTGAGCACCCTAATTCTCACTCTAGTCATTACGACCCGTGCTACATTAGTCGCTTTTTGTATCTTTCTTACCATAACCTTGACGTCCTCTTTGTAGTCCCCACCTGCAAAAGACCAAAAACCAAGATACTTAAAACCATCCACCACTTCAATTTGTTCCCCTGCAATACTCAAATTTTCCTGTTTGCCCTCCAACCTCTTTTTCTGAAAATAACAATTTTGGTTTTCTCGAAGTTAATTTTTAGCTCTTTCTGAATTACATACACCTCAATCCACTTCAACAAAGAGCTCAGGTCCTCTAAAAGTCTGCCACTATCGCTAGATCGTCCGCGAATTTGAAGGGCAAAATTTTGGTACAACCTATCACTGTTCCCCGATGTTTCTATTCTCCCAGATTTCGTCTATATCATCAATAAAGATTTTGAATAGAGTGGGACTCAGTGGGCATCCTTGTCGTACCCCTCTGCTTGTCCTGGAGCTGTCAGACAGTCCCCCTGTCGTGATCACACAACACATTTATGAACGCAAAATACAACTTACCCGAGTACTTTTTTGATTTATTTGTAATTAATGAATTTAGCACAAAGATATGGTTTCTAGCCGACCGTTTAATTTTAAAGCTTGCCTTTGTCTCTTTATACAAACTATGGCTCTCCAGCCATTCTCTAAATTCCAGTGTACTCCTCATCCCCTCTTAGAATATTGGTGATATCATTGCTTTTTCCCAACCATTAGCTATTTAACCAAAATTCCAAGACCCATTTAAACTTTGATGAAATTCTACTATTATTCCATCCTTTCCTGGAGCCTTACTACTTTCCATTATCTCCATAATTTTGACTATCTCCTCTAATGTTATTTCTTCATTCAGCACATCCTATACAGTTTCTCTTGCATTTCTAGTGTCAAGCTGTGATTTTTCTAGATTTTCCTGCTCGCTTTCCTTTCCATGGTCCTGATTATCTCCACCCAGATTTTGGTCTAATCGTCTAATCATTTTCTCTGTTTTCTCCTAAGCCTGAATCCTATTTCTTTCCAGAAACTATTCATATCACTACTTCTTTCTACGTTATCTGAAAGCACTTCCCTTTCCCTTCCTTTAATCTTTCTAACTATTCTTCTGAGTTTTCTCTATTCTTCCTGTAACATAATCCTATGCCCGTGTGTTTTACTTTTCAGATACTTCTTTAGACTTACCCACACTTTTTTCCTCTGGCAAGCATACTCTTCGCATCTGCTTTTTCTCATAGTTTTCCTATTACGTTTTCATATTGACTTTCCTTTTCCGAACCATATACCAGCTTTTCCGTGTTATCCCCGTCCAGAATTTCGGGAAATACTACTCGATTTTTCCCCCCTCTAAATTCATGCAAAAAGTTACTGGAAGATGGTCCGATTTTATTCTCACCTCTACTTTGACTTCTTCTATCGGAGACTCCCCCTCCCCCCTACCTTCCATGTAAATTATGCAGTCTAAACCCCATCCCACGTCTTTGCAGGCATGTGCCCATTTTCCCTCTATGCCTCCTCTGATTCTACCATTCAAAATTACAAGTCCATATTTTTCACAAAGATGCAACAATTTTCTTCTCTCGGAATTTACCCTTTTAACTTCCGACTTTCTACATCTCAACCAATTTTTATCTATTACAGAATCCTCTTCTCAATTTAGTTCTCCACCTTCATCATCCTCACACTGATTTTTTCGTACTCTCGCATTCCAATTGCCTACGATAGCTAAGTGTTCTCCGTTTTTCTGCGGCTCCTGTATAAAAGCTTCTATAACCCTATTTACACGTTTTGCCTTGACATTATTGTATAATGATACTATTTTCATATTTTTGCTATTCGCCCGGTGTTTGACACTTTCTAAAATTAGGCCATATTTCCACTCCCCGACACTCAATTCTGTTATTCCTCACGTAAGTCCAGGTTTTCCTTCATGCTCTTTCCTCGATTTCAAAATTGAAGGGCCCCCCCCCCCCCTTTTTTTACTCACTCCGGTTTCATTACTCTGATTTTTTTCTATCTTTTTACTGAAATCTCTTAGGCTGTTCTTCCTGTCAGGCTCCTCTATGGTAATATTGTGTGTATCGCCTATGCTTTTCCCTGCCACTTGATGCTCATCTCGCCTGGACCATATTTGGCACGTTTCATACTAGGTTATGTCTAGACTACACATTCCCTATTTCTTCTTTGAGCTGTTCAGTGCTCATTCTCTTTTCGTAAGTCGCTTCACCTATCCCCTGATCTTACCAGAGTTGTCAACGTTACTGAGTTTCTTTCTCCATTTATAACTTCTTTTTCTTCAAGTGCCTTCAACTTCCCTTTCATATCTGCAATTAACTTCAGAAAGATTGAGCTGACCTTTCGTTCACAGAACTCATCTAGCACTTTTGTAACTCTCCTGACAAATGTGTCCTTCGTCTAAGCCTGATCTTCCCCCCGGTGAATCCATCTTGGAAAATTATCTCAGAGTTTTGATCTTATTTTCGAGATGTCACTTATCCCCTTTTCCCCCGTTCAGAAAACTTTTAAGAACTTTAGCAATCTTGATGTTTGACGCTATCGCTTTCTCAATATTTGGCGACCGGTCCTCGCTTTCTTTTGGCATCCCCGCTAGAGCCTTGTAGTTCTCTGAAATGGTCACCACCTTCCAACGCTTCCTGCGCTTTTCCCGCTTCACTGATTTTATCGGGCATAACCCCACTTTTTGTTCGAAACTTTAGTCGAAGATTTTCTCGTTTTATCTCTACCAGAAACTATGGATAACGTCCACGCATGAAACACTCTCCTCAAATCAACGGTTTCTATTCTTTCTAACTCAATCCATATACTTTGACCGCAAATACCGTCTACTTGTTTCGCCCGTTATCGTGACACATATTTCCCGCACAGCGCCCTCTCGAGCTCCTCATTGTTTAAAGAATTGTAAATAATTCAAGTAATTCATGAGAATTGAAGGAATTCTGAAGAATTCAAAAGAATTATTCTGAAAAAACTAGCAAATTGTGAGTTTGTTTATAAATGTTGTTTGAATAACACCACGTGTGTTAATTCGTGTTTTATATTAATTTTTTATGTATTTTGAAGCGCTTATTCTGAAACTAACTTTCTTTTTTTCGTAGGATCCATATATTTTTTAGATGTTCAAGATATAATGCTCAATATCACATAGAAACTGAAAAAATCCTATTGCGCACGAGCAAAAACGTAAAAAAACATGAGATTGTTTTCGAAAACATAGGGTCATGATACATGCATCAGGCTTGAATTCCAACCCTGTTAGAAACCTTCAGCATTTCCGGTTTGTTTGATGCAAGTTTTCACAAACTGCTGAAAAATGATTTTCTTCACTTCTTAAACCTGCTTTTTTGAAAAATGTGAAAAGATTAACATCTCTGCCTTCAGATTCATATTCTACGGAAAAAATACTGAAATGTCCGATAAATTGATCATAAACAGAATATTGTTACATAGTATAATCAACAGTTCTTGATAATTGAACGAAAATAGATAAACGTTTATTATTCAGCCTGCTGGCCTTAAAAATTGACTTGCTTACACTTCCATTTTTACAGATTTTTCTTAAAACTAACCCTTAAAAACTAACATCCATCCATTCCTTATCTCTAAGCCACACGCTGTTATCGCCTTGCCTTCCTCGCTTCGCATCGCCTCGCTCGCACGTCCCTACTTGTTCGCATTGCCTCGCTTGCCAACCTCTGTTTTCGCTCTAATACCTACTACTTATCTACTATTTACAAAATTTACATCTTACTTGTATCTACTTTCTCTCCTATTTACCATCTTTCCGTCTCCATTCCTCTTCCTCCTTCCTTCTCTTCATCTCCATATTACCCAACAGTCCCTTCACCCATGCTACTGCCCTTTTTTCCCCCTTTTCATGCAACAATACCTCCATGTTTATCTCACTTCTTTCCACCGAAAAGCACTCCTCCACCTAGTGCTCCACTCTTGCATCACCCTTTCCACACAGTTCACACATCCTCTTCTCCCGAGAGAGCCAGAACCTATTGAAACCCTCCATGCACCCACACCTCATCCTGGCTATAAGCTCCTGACTTCCTTTCTCTCTTTTCTCACATAAATATTGCGCTCTTGCCCTTGGCATAATCCACACACAGTTCCCGTTAAACTTTGACTCTCTTATTCTCTCTTCCCCTTCTGTCTTCTCTCTCTCCATGCCGTTTTGCTTAACCAAGTCATAAACCTTCCTTCCTTCCATGTGCATCCTTCTCACTTCATCCATCTGCAGTCCATTCATTCTAAAATACCTTTCCCTATCAGCATCCATCTTCCCTAGCCCTCTCCTGTTCTCCTTCTCCCACCAACACTCCCTAACCAGCCTACTTCCCCCCTCTTCCAAAAATTTCTCCTCATATTTACACGCCCTGCTCCCTGCCAGAATCCCTACACTCGTTCTCCCCGTCTCCCTCCTGGCAATATACTTAGGCGTGTTCCTTGCCAACCCCAGGGTCCACTTTACATACCTCTCCTGCGTTCTATTTACCTCTTCACTTTCCTTCCACCCCCCACACCTCCACTCCATACAATAGCACACTCATCACTAGCGAATCAAACAGCTTCATTCTCCGTCCAAAATCATCTGCGAATAGCTTCTTTCCCAACCCCCACACCTGCCTCATCACCACATTTGCTCTCCTCACTCTCTCTTTCATGTGACCACCCACTCCCCCATTCCTCCGAAACACGAAGCCCAAGTACACAAACTCTTTCACCTCCTGCACCTCCTTTCCCTTCCACTTCCACTCTCCTCCCTTATCCCTTCCCCCTCCTTTTCTGAACACCATAACCTTGGACTTTTCCGCATTCAACTCTAACCCCTTCTTATTCAGGTATCTTCTCAACCTCTTTATCATCTCTTTTAAGGCCTCCTCGCTATTTGACAGCAACGCTATGTCATCTGTATACGCTAGTGACCAAACTCTAATCCCTCCTATCCTGACTCCTCCTACCATCCGGCCTCCAGCTTACTTTCCATATCCGCAATTAAATCGCAAAAAGCGTTGGGCTAAGTGGACACCCTTGCCTCAACCCCCTATCCATCCAGCATCCCTCAGAAATCCCCTCCCCTCCTCTTACCTTGTCTTTGATCTCTTCATATATCTCCCTTACCCTCTCAATTAGTCCTCTCTCTACTACCCTATCCTCCATCGCGGGTAGTACTCCTACCCACCCTAACTCCCGCCTGCGTCTCCGGCAATATTCCTTTCCCCTCGACATCCTTCCGCAGCCTCTCTGCCACCACCATCGCGTATACTTGATAGGCCGTATTCATTAGCGTAATCGCTCTATAATTTTCCTGCATAGCTCTATCCCCTTTCTTATACAGTGCCAATATTAAACCTTCTCTCCACCCTCCTGGGAATCCCTCGCCCCTCCATACTTTCTTTACTACCTCCTTCAGCCTTTCCCTAACCTCTTGTGTACTAAACATCCATGCTTCGTTGTCTGCTCCATCCAGCTCTGCTGCTTTTGACCTTTCCAACTTCCTTATCTGCTTCTCTATCTCCTCGTCATTCAACTCTGCCTCCCCCGTTCTTCTACTTCCCCCATACGTCTTCCTTGAATCTGAGCCCTGGAATGATTCTTTGAAAAATTCCCTCCACTCCTCACTCCCTATCTTCTTGCTGACGCCCACCCTACGTTTCCTAAACCTATTTATTATCTTCCAGACGTCCCGCTCTGTCTTAACATTTGCTAACTCCTCTTCCAGATCTTTCTCCTTTTCCTGTTTTTTCTTCTTACACATCAATCTAAATCCCTTCCTCATTTCTACGTACTCCTCCCTTCTCGCATTACCCTCTTTCCACTTCTTGTACTTCCTCTTCACCTTCCTTTTCATCTTTTTACATTCCCTATCCCATTACGGCTTCACCATTCCATTCTTCTTCTTTCTAAATACCTTCTTTTGCACACACCCTTTCACCTTCTCTTTCAGATCCTCCCATATCGAGTCACCCTCTCCCCTATCGAGACTTCTTCGCCGCCTTATTTACCGCCACCCTCACCTCTTATCCACAGACTTAATGGCTGATGGTCTGATTCCACCCTCCCCTCTACTGCGAATTTTTCCGTCTCCTCCCATCATTGCATATTCATAACCACATAGTCTTCTGGCCTTCAAAGCCTCACTGGAGGAATTCGTAATTATGGGTTTATTATCATTATATTTACATATGCTCCAACTGCCAAGCTGCTCTGAGGGTTCTCTGATCGGAGCAGAATTGTCTGGAGTTGCCTAAAAGAAATTCTCAAAGTATCCGGTATAAACTGGGTCAAGCTGAGCCGGGTTCCTGGACACGAGAACATTAGAGGCAACAAGAAAGAAAATATGCTTGCAAAAAGTGAGACTGTAAAAGCACTCAGCGGACCTGAAGCATTCTGCGGAACCTCGTGCGCTCCGGCTAAGCGTGCCGTTGAAAATTGGCTCTTGGAGAAACACATGAAGTATTGGAAGATGGCTAAAAGCATGATGCACTCTAAAAATTTTCCCGAGGAATCATGTTTAGGAAAGTCTAAAAAGCATCTGCATATGGAAAGAAAGCATGTAAAAATATTGGTCGAAATGCCAAAGGGTCATTGCCGCCTAAGGAAGCGCCTGGCTGATATGAAGATCAACAGCGGCTTCCGCTGTCGAAAATGCGGCTTTCGTGACGAAACAGCGCATGACACCATCTGCGGCTGTGATACGATTGTAAGCCTCAGAGTAGAGCATTTAGACAATCATTTATCAGAACAAAATGAATGTATAGGTGCAATACGTTACACTTGGATAACCTAAAAGCTACGGAACTTAGATGCCCCTGCCCTGTCCTTCAAAATTTTGGGAGAAGTCTGGAAAAGATTAGAATAAAATTTCAGAAACGCAATCAAAATTAATTCCGTGAAAGCAAGATTTAAAATAAAGTAATTATGAAGGACTTGGCGACCTACGAAACACAAATTTCATTTCAGATTTCTCGAGCTAGTGTATTTAGCTAGAATACTAAGGATGAAGAAATGATTTTGGAAATGGATCAAGGGAACTAAGAAGAGCAAGAATTGGTTTGCAGGTGAAGTTATGGATCATAAGAACTGCGACATAGAAGGCGATACGTTAGAAAACTCCGTTGAAATAATCTGTGCCTCTGAGATTGTCTATAATTAGGAACCTAAAGAAAGATAAGGCTAAAGAAATATAAGTATTACCGCTAAAATTCTTAAAGTGGTAACGACTATTTGGCTAAAAGGCTGAGCAAGTTGATGAATACATGTGCTGAGATTGAGGTCGTTTAAAATGACCGGAAATGGGCGATCATCATTCCAATCTACAGGGGAAAGGGTGATGAAAGTAACTGCAATAACTATAGAGCTATCAGCCTCTTATGAACCGTAGGGAAAATATATTAAAAACTACTTATTTGTATGGTAATGGAAATAACAGAAGAAAAGATCTGGGAAGTCCAATGTGGATTGATGCCAGAAGTATCATGTGCGGGTCAGATATTCAGCTTAAGAAAGATCACAGAAAAAATTTTGAGAGTAGAAAAAAAAGTTTTCTATGCATTTTTTGACCTGGAAAAAGCATAGGATGAGGTGGATATAATTGAGCTTTAGGAAGTTCTGAAAGAGCATGGAGTTAGTTGGTGACTCCTTAAAGGTCCATGGCCTCAATAGCCTTCACGGTACATTGGGGTTCTTCTAACCGTAAAGAATCAGGGCCTTTCGTGTTGGATTTTCCGCTTTCTTCCGCTTCCTTTCTTTCTCGCTTTCTTCATACAGTACTGCGCCACTCCGCTGATCTTGCAGCGCCTCTCTCTCTCTCGCCTCCTTGGACCCCTCATTAGCGAATGCGACGGTATATCCAGTTTCGGTAAGTCGGGGTCCCAGTGTAGTGAAGTGAGTGTAAGGGTAAATGGACACCTGAATTATTGATCCAATTTTACGCAAGGTGCTAGGCAAGGATGTGTTATCTCTAACGTTGCTTCCATACTTTTCTTAAACAAAACTAAGAAAACGTGCTTACCGACAGGGCTCGATTTAAAATTAATTATTTTTAAGCAATAGTCAGTTTCAATTATTTTCCTCATTTATAGTCATCGCCAGGGCGTACTACGTGTACGTAGATAATCCGAAACCGTTAAAATAATATTTGGCTGAGTTATTACGATTCATTACTATATAATGCCTTGGCATCATTCGTAATTAAAACTAAGAAAGTGCAACCCCGGATAAAAAATAATAATCCCTAAAATGTGAATATGCTTTCAGTTTCCTCGAAATCATGATTTCGCTTTTCTCTCTCTACTTCTTACAAGAATATCGCATCATAAGAAATCATTTAAAATAAATATTTAATATTCTCGAACAGAATTCTCTTTTTGGAATAACATATTTACTCAAACGAAATTTTGTATCTCGAATCTTATCAAGGCCTACAATAAAAATTAAACTTAACTCACAATCAGTAATTGCGAAACTAAGTAACCATTTTTAGTTCATAAATATTATTAGAGCCCGATTTTGATATCTTATTTGTTCAACCTGACCTAATTAAGAATTTTAATTATTAAAATGTATGGCGTCGTTTTCTAATAATTGTAAATTATCAGATAAAGATCACTTTAATCTCTGAAATTTTCAATAAAAAATATAATTTTCTCAAAAACGTTTACAATGCGAAAAATTGCTTTAATCAGAGGCCAAGCCATTTTAGAAAATAACTTAAAAAGGGCATTACTTCAAATAATTATATAAAGCTATTGGAGAACAATTCTGAATAAAATTTATTGTTCTGATAAAGATGACCCTGCAAAAGTTCAAAAAAGTAAACGAAGGGATTAAATAATTCAATGGGGAGGTAGCAAATTCAAAAAATGTAAAAAGACCTAAACATAATTCAAATAATTCAAAAAAATTGAACAGATGTAAAATCATTCAAAAGAATTTCGAAGAAGTGAAAAAATTCGAAGGAGGTAACCAAACATGAAGAATTATCTTCAAGTTTTCCAATTCTTCTGAAATATTTGGAATTCTTCATAAATTCTTTGAATTTGTATAAAATTTCAAAATTCTTTTGGATTGTGTATGGAAAGCGAGACATAGAATGTTATAATGGTTTTCAACAAATACTGATATTTCTACTGCTTAGTTATTAATTTTTGTCTCCCATAATTGTAAATAATGTCATAAATCTCGATAAGTTAGAACGATGCTTGAGATAGTGGCATCAGTGACTCTATTCATTTAGTGTGAAACATTTTCAATAGCATCCATTTGTTACTCTCTCATAAAAATTCTTCAAAAGTGGATTCTTTTATTTAAAAAAAAATGTGGACCCCATTTGGTATTCTGTGTTTCCTCTTAGCGATTTTTCCTAATCCAATTGGTAAATATAATATCTATATTTAAAATTCCGGCTTTAAACGCAGTATATTTATTTCCTAATCGACATTCTTCCAATTACGCTTTTTTATGTACAAAATTGCCTGGTGGCATTTTGACATAGCTCACCTATTACCGTTTGTTGGCTACCTCACCCCACACGTGCTTTTTTCCAAAAAAATTTCACACACAAAAAGTATTTTGAATATCGAAAAACGAAACATTCCATCGTGTTAAGCACAAAATTCTAATTTGGAAAATACTTACTTAATTTTTTTACACAACCTTTACACGAAGGATAAGCAAACGTAAATCACGAAAATGTTCCTTCTGCTAGTAGTTTTTCACAAATGACGCGGTTTTTTGCAAACTGCGACAGTCACGGCACTCAACTTTCGGCAAGTACAGCAGATTCACCTAACCGACCTTACATTACAAAGGAGCGCGATTTCAATTAACGCTGTGGGAATGAAAAGAAATTGGCTGCCTCGCCCCACTGGCTTCCTCGCCCAGTTCTACTCTTATGAATGTTAGACTAGCAACAGTCTAATCTGACAACGTTAAACAAAATGTAATCCTATCTTTCTCATTGCAGAGTTAACTTCACAGTCCGAATTTCCACCCGATGGCGACCGTGTTCCTAGTGCATCTCGTGGCAAACCTTTTCTTCCTGAAAGAAATCGGTTACCTAAGATTGACCTGAATCATTCTCCCGCCAAGTCTTCTTCTTGTGCCAGGTCCAGGTCTCCTCCTGCCAACCGTCCTTCTTCAAGGCGTCCTCCTGTTGCCAGGTATATGGTTCCTCCTACCAGGCTTCCTTCTTCTGCTGGAAATGGATGTGGACTTGAACAACTTAGACTTATTCTGCTTATTCCCTTTGCGAATGCACACCGGATATTCGAACTGCAAAGATACGCTTTTCCTGCTGATAAACCAATTTTCATGAAAACAGGAAGATATACGTATGGGCCTATGCCAGCTCAAGAACAAATTGTATTATCAACATACGATGGTGAAGCTTTTGCAGTATTGGAGACTTATAATGTTCTTGCTGGAATATATGCAAATGATTATGAGACAAAAAAAAGACGAGCGAAAATAAACATGAAAAGCGGCAGGGTTACCTTGTTGACCCGAGACGAAGTCGATGGAACTCCAGTTGGTCCCCAACGACCAATCATGATGAATTATAAAATAGAAAATCTAAAGGACACTCCTCTATAACAATAATTCAATAAAAAAAGGAAAACTGAAGTACAATGCTTGCAGGTCATGGTTTTCGAAGCTTTAAACTTTCATCAATGTCCCAACCAGTCTTTTTCAGAAAAAGGTAAAGAAAAATCTGCCCATCTTCGCCACAATGTGACGAAGCGAGATACTGGGAGTCCAAGAGTTCCAGTTCCTGTAGTTACTATCTATGAATGATTAAACACTGTAAGAAATCTAATAAATTATTTTGAGTGAATCAGACAGATGAATTAAAAAATTTGGAAATTTTTTTTATTCCTATTAGAGATGGCGCATCAACGGCACAGTTAGGTAATAATTAAATTAGTTTTTACATCAATTTTATATTTCGGACTTCACACCCTCCCCCTATTTCCCTTTTTTCAAAACTTGGTTGAAAGTTGAACAACTCTGATGAAAACTTATTTTTTTGGCTGAAGATTCGAAATTCAAATACTTGGTTTTGATTAAAAATAATTCAAAATAATTTATCCTAATCCACAATCATTAACAAATTCAAAGAATGTAAAAAGACTCACAAAGAATTGAAATACTTCGAAAGAATTTAACAGTTGTAAAATTATTCAAAAGAATTCTTCTTCATGAAGAATTGAAGATTAGAAAGAAGAAAATTGAACTTGGGGTGGGAAAATAGATGGAAAAAATGTGGACTTCCAATTTTTTGACTCATTACATTCTTTAGATTCTTTTTCTCAATTTTCTCAATTCTTTTGAAACCCTTTGAATTCTTCGTAAAGTCTTTGAATTTGTATAAATTTTCTAAATTCGTTCGAATTGCATACTGAAAGCTTAAGACAAAATATTGTCATGTTTTGCAACAAATACTGATATTTCTATTGCGTAGTAATTAATTGTTCTCCCTCATGATTGTACAAATTGTCATAAATCTCAATAAGCTAGAAGGCCGTATGAGATAGCGACTATACTCAGATCAAGCGAAACATTTTCGACAATATTCATTAGTTACTTTCTCATCGTAATTCTTAAAAAGTGGATTCTTTGATGTTAAAAAATGTGGACCCTAATTTCTATTTTGTGTTTCATGTTAGCGATTTGTCCCAAGCCTATTGGTAAATATAATATCTATAATTTAAATTCCAGTTTTCATCGCAATATATTTATTTACTTCTCGAAATTCTCAAAATTGAAAATTAAAAAATTGAAGTTTTGGACAAACCGCACAAGCTGCGAAAAAAAATGAATAGACGAAAGTTCTTTCACCCAAAAAAGAGCTACAAGTTTGTTATCAATTATGTTTTTATGAGACGCGCAGTAGTCTTGCCCAGGTCTGACTATATGTAGCTCGTCTAGTCTGGCAGACCTTTCCAAGAAAAATAAAAGGTCTAAGTTCGGTCTTTAAGGTCTGCTCTGGCTCAGGACTGTCGCTGATTAGCGAGCCAAGAACAGAAAATGTTAGATTCTATCTGAAACCTCTGGTCTGGCCCAAGACCAATCCACGTCTTATTAGATTTCCATGAGACAATGAAGGTTAACCCGGCCACCGTCTAGCCTACCAAGGCTGAACAAAATATAATCCTTTCTTTCTTGTTGTAGAGTTAAGTTCACAGTCTCGAATTTCACCTTATGGCAACCGCGTTCCCGGTGGGCTTCGTGGCGGACCTCCTCATTCTTCTTCTGAAAGAAATGTTCGACGTAAGATTGACCTGAATCATCCTCCTGCCGATTCTCCTCCTCGAGCCAGGTCAAGGTCTCCTGCTAGGCATCCTCTTCCTGCCAGGCATCCTCCTCCTTCCTGGCTCATAGCTTCACCTATTAGGCTCCCTTCTCCTGATGGATATGGATATGGACTGGAACAAATGAGATTTATTCGGCTTATTCCCAATACGAATCACGACCAGATATTCGAACTTCGGAAATACACTTTTCCTGTGGATAAATCACTCAAACTGGTAACAAAGAATCATACGTATGGGCCTATTCCAGATCTAGAATATATTGTGTTATCAACATACAATGGTGACGTCTTCGCAATATTGGAGTCTCAGGATGTTCTTGCTGGAGTATATAAACGTTTGAATTACGATATGAAACGTGTGAAAGTAAACATGGATTACTCCAATATTTCCCCAATGACCCGAGATGAAATGGCCAAAGCTCCTATAGGTGCCAGCCGCCCAATCATGAAAAATTTTAGTGTAGAGAATACAAAATCTCATATAAAACAAAATCCTCTGCGACATTAATTTAAGAAAAAAACGTAAAACTCAAATACAATGCTTTCCAAATTCTTGCTAAAATTATTATTAAGCTATTAGTAATGGTTTGTAAGATTGTAATTAAATTCCTTGTGTAAGTTAACTTCTCCAAATACTGAATAATGATGAACAATTTTGTTTTAATTTCTTCATCTCTCTTCATTCTTATTTCCTTTTAGTGATTTAAGAAATTGGGATAGGTTAGAAAATACTTCCACAATTCTTAATTTCTTACATATTCAAATATCTTAATGCATAAGGACCTCAGAGAAGCCATAAACAAATTCAGTGTAGTATACCATAGAAAAGTAAAGTTACCAACGCAGGGATTCAAATTACCCAGTAAAAAACTAATTCGGAAGGATTGCGGTGAACTAACGTGATCAAATTCACCCGAATTCTGCTTTCTGATTCGTTGATATGAATTGGGCCAGGGCGAATTGAATCCGTATCAACTCGCGGTAGTTCATGGTCAAGGTCATTTCGAAAAAAATAACAAAAATTGCGTGTCTCGGGACTCAAGCCAGCGATCGTAAGTGTATAAAGTCTAGATGGCGACCACTGATCTACGGGACTCATTGATATTTATGTACAATGGATCCTTTATTCCGAGCGCGTTGGTTATAGCTTACAAATTCAATTACATAGGTCAGTGTGTAACAGGTATTTTCGCTGGCGAATTACGGTGAATTCGGGCTTGACTTAAAATCTCGCCAATTAAAATGAATTGGCGAACACTGAAAATAATTTGTGCTGATGCATTCAAATGATTTAGATTCCCTAAAAATTGTTCGCTGAATTCGGGCGAATAGAATATTTTAAGACTTTACTACTTTTCACGAATTTACACGACTTCACCACCATCTCCAATTCGAGATCGTCGCAAAGCAAGGTTCACGGGGGCTCCCGGCAAATTCTTCTCAGTTCGTCCCAATTAGTTTCTTCTTACTGGGTACAGTACAAACATCGACTGCTTCCATCCAGAGATCGCCGATATCGGCCGAATCGAGTCAATCAACTAACACATTGCAAGATTAATATCCTCGCCTTTACACTGTTTCCGCAAAATAAATTTTCATTGCTACTGTTGGAATTCTCGGAGAGCATACTGGAAACTCTCGATGAGATTTATTGTGGACGTTCAAAAAACGTCGTCTGAATGACACTTTCACTATATGAGGGCACGATTATTTAGTGAGTGCGAGCTCCGCTAGCAGAATATTTCGCAACCTTCTATTAGAATTAGCACCTCATACTCAGCATTTTATCATATGACAGAAAGCAGATGGCATAACAAATAAATGGAAAATTCCATTTAGAGCCAGATTTAGTTAAGCTCAATCTATAATTGACTTCTTTCAAATATTTATTCGGCAGGCTTCCGATTTTTTATAGGATTTTGACACTAATGATGTAAATCAATGCTTCCCTTTTCTTCGAAATTCATCCCCCACTTAGCGCAGCTTGGTTCATAGCTACTAAGGCTCGAGTTCTCAAATTTACAAATGAAGTAAAATCTGTTGAGCGCCAGCTGATAGTATCCCAATCAGCGAAGAAAACAATTAGATAGAATAAGAGCGGTGGCGAATGAGTGTAATGAGGGTTCATTGGGAAGTCTCAAGAATAATTTGCTAAGAAATTGAAACCGAACTACCAGAAGTACCTACAATGGTTTGAGTAGCAACTCTCCATTGCAATTTTCCACTCGTTTGGGTCCCAAGACCCTACGATCATCAATTAATCGCAGGTCAGTTAGGAATATGACGTTTCGACGGCGAACTTGAATTTGAAAATAACATTAAAATCCAAAGTGGACTTCAGGATGAAGATTCTCATCTTGTCGTCGACGGATTGCTTAATTATTAATACTTTTAGATTCATTTTTTATTTTTTTTTTTTGACGGAAATAATTTCCTGTCACACTAGCTTATTTTATTAATACAGGAAGTATACATCGGTTCCAGAACAATAATCTATATCCAACAATTTTTGTGCAAAACTTTTCGTGGTAAGGTACGAGCATTTTCTGAAAAACTAGGCCTTTTTATTAGGTCGGAGATGCTATGAAAGACAGACCTTTTTCGTTTCTCCTAGAACAACATCTGTAGATGTATTTGCGTGAGGTTTTTAAATTACTGGATATCGCCGCATGCAAGGCATGCTGATTAGTAATCCATTCAACAAGCATCATCCCAGTGGTCTAAACTTTTACAGTATCATCCAGTTATCAAGGAATCGACCGTAACGTTTCGCAAACCCAAGCATTCAAAGGAACACTTGATCTTTAATATTTCTTGAGAAACCTAGAAGACTTGCTCCAGGTCGACTAAAGCAGGCCAAACAGGAGTTTCAGAAAATGTTTTTAATGAACCTCACACGACCTTTAAAGAGCAGCTGGTAATTGCAGCTCCACAAAGTTCCAAAAAAATACAATCAGTGGAGACCCTGTGGAGATTACAGGCAACTCAATGCAATGACAATACCGGACAAGTACTCAGTTCTGCACGTGCAGTATTTCGCTTCTTGCTTTTACCGATTCTCTCGTTGGCTTGAGGCAATTCCTATCGAAGACATCCAGGCAGCCACTGTGGCAAGAGTAACCAGAAAGTGTAAAGCCTACAAAAATAACATTCCAAGCCTTTTCATCGTTTTTCGAAAAATAAGTAAGTCTGCGGCCTAATTATCCCAAATTCAAAGCTCCCACATCAAGTTTCGGGAAACCAGGAAGTCTGCAGCCACAAAACTCCAATTTAAAACTTCTTCATCAAAGTTCGAGATACCACACAGCTAGGGGCCAAAAAAATCGAAGCTTCTTTATCGACGTTCGGAAGAGCAAAAAGTCAGCAGCCAACATAAAACAAATTTGAAGGCGCTTCATATACGTTGAAGAAACCGGAATGTCTGCAGCCTGCAAACCCCAAATTCAAAGCTCCTTCGTCGAAGTTCGAGAAACCAGACGGTCAGCATTCAATAAAAGCCAAATGCGGAGCTGCTTTATTGGTTTTTGAGAAACCAGAAACTCTGCAGCCTACAAAAACCAAATTCGAAGCTTCACCATTGACGTTCAATAAACTTGAACGTCTGTAGCCTACAAAACCCAAATTCGAAGCTCCTTCATCGAAGTTTGGGAAACCAGAATGTCAGGAGTCAAAATAAAAATTCCAACCCTTTTATCAACGTTCGAAAAAGCATAAAGTCTGCTGCCTATAAAACTCAAATTCGAAGTTCTGCCATCGATAATCAAAGAAACTAGAAAATCTACAGCCAAAAAAAAACAAATTCGAGGCTTCAGCATCGAGTCTCCATAAACCAGAAAGTTTTCACCCTTCAAAAACCAAATTCTAAGCCCCTTTTTCGTCGTTCCAGAAGTAAAAGAGTCTGCAGACTACTGAACCCAAATTTGAAGCGCTGTCATTGACGCTTGAGAAACCGGAAAGCCAGCAGACAATAAAAGGCAAATTAGAAGCTTCTCCATCAACGTTCGTAAAACAAGAACTTATTCAGCCTTAGGACCAACAATTTGATACTTTTTCATCGACTTTAGAGAAGCCACAGAGTCAGGAATCAATACGAAACCCCTCGTTTATCGACGTTCGCATAATCAGAAAGTCTTCGAGCAGCCCGAAAAGTCAGTTTTCATAACACGCGCATCGAAAGTTCGACTTTCGTTGCCTCTTGAGCGGATCGAAAGTTGTGTTTTCAACCCTAGACTAGAAAGTTGAAACAGGCGACTGCGAATTACTGAAAAAGCAGCGAAAGCCGAATTTCCGGTACGCTTGTTATGTAAAATATCTTACATAGCTCATAGCGAATGGCTGCGATCTCTGACTCGTATGATTGCTGCCCTGACCTCGCTCGAGCAGCAAACTTCACATTCGTCAGAAATCGCCGCATTTCCCCCTTAGCTATGTAATATACTATATCACAACCGAGTGAAACAACGTGAAAGTAAAATTACAATCTATATAAAATAAAGGCTGAAGGAGAGTGTGATGTCCGAAAACACCTGCTGACCAAAGTAGTGCACCATATCGCTGCGCAGCATCGCCAAAGCAATTTTTTTTACCGTAATACGCTGCTTACCAAAATTGAACAAACAAGAATATATGCCATAGAGTATATCAATAGAATGTTAATTAACATAACTATTGATATTGTATAATTTTTTCGCGACATTTAGTTTAATAAGCTGGAAAATCTGCTCACAAAATTTTGCGGATTTCGTCAGATGAAATAAATTTTTAACATGTAAGAGATAAAGAAACTTGATAAAGACGTTTGCACATACTTTAATCTTGTAGAATCGCTACTATCTGAAATCATGGGGGTGGTGGAAAAGTCAACAATAGTACCAAAATTTAACATCTATTAACGCTGGATTAAAAAAGATACTTTTATTTTATACTGTAAAGGTTTTATTATAGAAATTTCTCTAAACGGTTGTCCTTAATGCTTCTCTAATCTCGAAAAATTAACAGAAAACTTATGTTGAGCCAGATATACTCCCTCTCGCCCTAAATTCTCTCTGAAAAACTTAAGATTTCGTAAATTTCCAAAATAATGGATCCAATAATTTCAATAAAAAGATTTTTATATTTCTGCAGTTATCAATGTAACATTTTGAAACTTTCCTATGAAAATAACTGCGGCTTTAGAAACCATACGATGATCCCAGAACTCAAAAATCTTTAAAGAATTGAACATGGCGGGCAATCAATAATTTTTTAAAGAAGCTTATTTCTAAAATTTTAAATAAATTTGTATTTATTATTAGATATTAAGAATTTTGCAAAAATTGGCACTGCAACTGTACAGTTAAAAAATAACTTAATAAGATTCAAAATCCCTTGCATATTTCAGACTTCAAAATCTTTCCCCTATTCCCCTCTTTTCTCTATTTTTAAAAGAATTCTTCATTCATACTGTTTTCATAACTATTCCATTTTTCGTAAGAAAGTTACCATTTTTGGTTAAAAATTCAAATATCTGGTTGGAAATTTATCGTTCTTACTTGAAACTTCAGCAACTCGTTCGAAAATTATTGTAATTTGTTGAAAATTCATATATTTTGTTGTGAATTTCTCTTTTTTGTAAAAGAAAATGTTCTTGATTGAAAACTCCTCATTTTGGTTGAAAATTCAACTATTTTGTTAAATGTGGAACTTTTTTATTGAAAATTTGATTTGGTTGAGGATTCAAGTATTTTGATGAAAATTTTTCCTTTTTTAGTTGAATACAACTGTTTTCGATTCAAAATTTAAATATTTTTGTCTGACATATCAAGCATTACATGTTTCGATGAGAATTTATCTGAAGTGTATTAAAAGAGCTCTTTCAGGTTCTTCATTTTAAATAGGTAATTTTAATGCTTAGTATTCCTAAATTTCTAAGTGAAAAGAATACATTAGAATTCACAAAATTGAGAGAATTTAAAGAATTTAAAATAAGCCAAAAAATTCACAAGATTCCAGAGCATAAAAAATAAAATGCTTTTAAAGATTCTTCATGCGTTCTTTATTTGAAGTAGAATGATTCTAATTTTAATTAATCTTTAATACAAAGAATTTGAACATTTCAAAGAATTGTGAGATTGGAGTGATGATTTGGATTGGGGAAAAAGATAGAACAAAATTTATTTTCAGCTTTTCGACTCCCATTGTATTTCTAGACTCTGTTCTTCAATTTTTTTAATTCTCTGGAAATATCTTGAATTATTCGTAAAATTTTTGAATTCGTGTACATTTTTGTTAGTCGTTTAGATTTTATATGAAAACCGAAAGATAAAATGTTATCATAGTTTTCAACAAACACTGATATTTCAGTAACGTAGTAATTAATTTTTGTCTCTCTTAATTATCCAAATTGTCATAAATCTCAATAAGTTAGAAGGAAGAATGACATAGTGATTATACTTATATAAAGTGAAATATTTTAGACAATCTTCAATAGTTACACTTTAATTAAAATTCTTCAAAAGTGGATTCTTTTACTTTAAAAAATGTGGATCTTAATTGGTATTCTGTGTTTTATCATAGCGTTTTGCCCTAATCCTAATGGTAAATATAATATCTATAATTTAAATTGCAGTTTTAAATTGCGGAACGAAACATCAAGCTAGCAAAATATAAGAAGGTTTGCTTGCGGCTCGAGAGCTTCTCCGAAATCCGAGGCTGTAATTAGTTGACGGTCGCCATATTGAAAATCTGAGTTGCTCCGAGCTGATCAGAATTCGAGTCACAAACAAAGCTATAGAAAAATGCGTCGGAATCGCTTTTCAGTGCCGAAAGGTAGCCACGGTCCAAAGTGGAACAAAATACTATATGCAACACGGGACGAAAGTAGATTTTTCCATCGGGTAATTGCTGCCCTCGCGGACATAATCTGCTCCTTTCGCCCCTTGTTGCATAATGTACTATTTTATAGAGCAATGAATGTTATCCCGGCTACAGTCTAATCTACAAACGCTAAACAAAATGTAATCCTCTCTTTTTTGTTGCAGAGTTAAGTTCACAGAACGAATTTTCACCTGATGTCCATTGTGTTCCCGGTGTGCCTCGGGGCGGACCTTCTCTTTCTTCATCTAAAAAAAATCATCGACCTGAGATTGACCTGAATGTTCCTCCTCCCGAGTCTCCTCCTCCTGCTAGGTCTCCTGTTCGTGTCAGGTCCAAGTCCCCTGCCAGGCGTCCTTCTTTTGAGTCCATAGCTTTACCTATAAAGCTTCCTTCTCCTGACGGATATGGATGTGGACTTGAACGACTTAGATTTATTCGGCTTATTCCAATTCGGAATCCGCTCCGGATATTCGAACTTCGAAGATATACTTTTCCTGCCTATACAAAACTTCAAATGAAAACAGGAAGAAGTGCGTATCAGCCTATGCTAACCCAAGAACGAATTGTATTATCAAAATACGATGGTGACGTCTTTGCGATATTGGAAAGTTTTAATGTTATAGCTGGAATATATAAACGTTATAGTTGTGATATGAGACGTGTGAAAATCAACATGGACCGTCTCGATGTTACTCCACTAACAAAAGAAGAAATCGCTGAAACTCCTATAGGTCCTAGCCGCCCAATCGTGAGGAATTTTAGAGTAGAGAATACAAACCCTGGTGAAAACCACAATCATCTGCACAATTAATTTTTAAAAAATATATAAAACTAAAGTAGATTTCTTGCGATCTCATGTGGGATACAATTTTTGTATGTAACTGGTAATTATATTAAAATCTGAACATGTTATGGTTCTCTAGGCTTTAATTTTTCATCAATGCCCCACCTAAAGTTTAAAATTTTTAAAATTATTAATTATACTATTCTATGCGTTTCAAAAAAAAAAATATCATTTCACAAATTTGTGAGTGATCTTATATTACTAACAACGTAAAATAATAGCTTAGTGATTAAAATTTTTTAGAATTTTTTCTGCCTTTTTTTCTTATGTTGAGAAAAGGTTTTGAATTTTTAGGGGAAAATAGCATATCGATCTTAGAGACTTATATGTACATATCGATTAATGCCCCTCTAAACTGAAAAATCCTTTTTAAAAAATCGATTCATAATTCTTTAATTATCAGAAATTGATACCCATAAACGCCCCCCTAAACGAATGCGTTCAATGGAATTGAATTCATTCGTTTCTAAGCTAACTGCTAATTCATTATATTTATAGATATATTATAATTATAATTTTTTATTTTATTTTATTTTTTTATGTATTGCTTCTTTTCAATCATCTTTAATAATTATGGCGTACCTTGTTCCAAACCTTCTTAAATTTGTTTCAAAAATCTGGAGGTCGTGAAGGGAATTTCAGCCAATCTCCGTATCCCCATATTGATTCGTGAGTGAGCAAACTTCTCACTAGAGTTGATCCAAAAGTGAAATAGCGAACAAAAAATTTGCAGTACTTTTTCTTATAGAATTTAGCACCTATGCGCCGTTTATCATCTGTTTTAAGATGGTGTTCATATATCGAGATCCTACCCGGTTTGTGAGAAAATATATTTTTATAACGGGATATAAGTTTGTAGAATCGCTCTCTTTCTAATGCATTTAATAAACTACAATGCGCTACTTTTTCTGTAATTTGTTCATCAATCAATGTATATTCATCCTGGGCATCATCATAAGTTTCAATTGCATTAAGGGGGGGGGGGTTATACTATTTAATTTTTTTTTTTGCACTTTTTTTTATTGGCTTATCTGAATGTACATCCTTTCAAGATTATTGCAGAATTCTACGAAGGCAGAAGCAACAAGATGCTTTGGATTATGCAGCTGACAGTTCTGTACTTTATGGACCTGGAATTGATGATTCTGTGTAAGTATATTAAAAAAAACTTGCTTACTGACGTGTTATTAGAATTTTTCAATACAAAAAACTTTAAACGCGTTTTTCTCGAAACCACATTTTAAAAGTCCGTGGACAACGTAATTTCAAAACTAATCAACCGATCCTTTTCAAATTTGGTACACCTTTTCTACGTATAATTTGCTAGGTAATGTAGCGAGGATTTTTTTGTTTGTTAATAATTATTAATTTTGCAATAACAAATTGTGCGAATTTTTTCGCAAAAATCGCTGTTTTGACTTCAAAATGTCAAGAAAAATTCAAAATTCGAATTAAAAAAAAATCCTCGCCTGATTACCTGCGAAAAATAATTATCTATTGAAAAAAATTTGATTTGTTTGTTTCAGATAATCCAGTGCTGAGATATGCTGTCCACCGCAAAACGTCTTTTGCTCGAGACACTTCGGGAGACTTGACGCCACCGGCCCAATTTTTAATATTTTTCAATGAAATTTGTGTGGAATATTGTTCGAGCCGTAATCTATTATGTACACTTTTATCAAATAAATTTGCATTTACAGAAGCAAGTAGAAAAATTATTGAAAATGACCCTTTTTTTTAACGAATTAAGTATACCCCCCCCCCCTTCATTTCCTTTATAACATTTGGAAAATTTTCTTCTGGTTCTAAATATTTGCCTAAACATTCTATGTATCTTTCTTTTTGGACATTTTCCGCATCCATAGTAATGCGAATTCTTTTCACATCTTCTTCTAACAATTTTATTTTAATCGATTTATTTTTATCCTTCAATTCAATGATATTATCTTCGAAATCAATTTCACTTTTTAATCTCTTTAATAAGTCCACTCCAATGATACATTCTTTATTTAGTCTAGGCACAATCAGAAAAACGTAAGAACCTTCCCAGTCGCCCATTTTGAATTTTGCATAAATTTGATGCTTAAATTTTACCGGTCTTGCCCCAGTTGCACCGACAATAGTGGTCCCTACAATTGGTAAAAGTTCGCATTGTTTGAAAATATTATGATTATTTTCATAGAAGGTCTCAGAAATACAAGTTACTTCACTACCTGTATCTATTAATGCATTTGTTTCTATGTCCTCGAGATTGAAAATCATTATTGGACACTTATCTAATTCTTTATCAACGGTATTATCATCGTTTTCTAAAAGTTCACCCCTTATATCTAAAGGTAGAGGCTTTTTAAAATATTTTGGCCCCGGATTTGCCTCTATCGTTTTACTCTCTACTGACCCGAGGCATATACGTTTCCCTGATTAAAATAAAATTCATCGCGTTTATCTATATTTTCAACGACTTCTATAACTCTAGTTTGCTTAGTTATATTATTTTGTGGCAGACTATTTTGCTGATTGTTATAAGCCCCTCTTTTTACTCGTAATTGATCATTCGTATCTTCAGACGATGTAATTTGATTTGCATAATTAGGATTTCGTTTATAAACATTATCCTCTACTCGTCCATTAACATAATTTTGTTGAGATGCGTTTCTATTGCTTTGATCGTGCGGGTTATAACTATTTTGGAAACCATTTGGTTGCTGATAATGCCCTTGAGATTGATAATTATATGGAACTTTATTTCGATCATTATTATCTGGATATGAATCACGATTTTGCGATTTGATCGATTTTGATTATTGAAAGAATTGTGTCTTTGATTAGCGCTGTTATTTGGATTAAAATATCCTTGATTTTGATAATTTTGACGTGGATAATTATTATATGCCCGTCCTGAATAATAATTATTTCCAGATCGATTATTATCTTGTCTCATGTATCGATCATTATTTTGATATCGATTTGGATAATTGGATCCAAAGCGTGAATTACCGAAATCTTCATTCTCACGATCTAGGAATCCTTCTTGATTTTGATACGAATTTTGAAAATTATTTCCACCTCCCCTATTGTTTTTCATATTTCGATTATCACGATTAAATCTGCCGAAATCATTTTGCTGATAAACGCTATTTTTACGAGGATCATAACCTCCCATACAATTTATTGAGCCTGCTTGATCGAAAGTTTCTAATAATTCGATAAATTTATCAAAAGTTTTGATATCCCGAATTAAATATGCAGTACGAATTTCTTCTGAAAAATGTCTCGACAATCTAGAGACGATTTCATTCTCAGATGGAGGTGGTATTAAATCTTTAGCATTATTGATCATTTTAATGGCATATGCCGATTTTGTAAGTTTTCCTTGATAATAACCATATTGGAGGTCAGTACTAATTTGAAAACGAATATTATCATTCCAGAATTTTGAAATGAATTTTTCTCTGAATGTAAATTCATTTTCACCTGGAGTAGCTACAAGGTCTCTGCAATTTCGGAATCATAATCACTAAGATCATGATTATTTTACGCAACCGAATTGTTTTTCGCGCCTAAAGTATCTGGTACTTCAGAATGATCTTGCAAATTCCCACTCTCGGTAATATTCCCTAATTGACTCGTGTCAGTCTCGGCATTCTCAGGTGCAGGACTATTTTGATCCCTTGTTTTATTTAATTCGGAATCGTCATTTTCGTGTTCTGATTCTGTATCAGAAAGATCCGAAAATTGTTCAAAAACATTCACTTTATTCATTTCTTCTAACATGGATTCAGAAAATTTAATTTTCCTAATACCCTTTTTTGGTTTCTCTTTACGATTGTTTTTATCGTCCCCCATTTTGACGATCTTAAATTTTAATCAGTTTTAAAAAAAAAATAAATTTCTAAGCGAATTTATTTCGTATTTTATTTTAAATCTGTTTTAATTTTACACCCTGTGTATTTAAATTCTGAAATGAACCAGTTATTATCGATTTATTTAAAATGATAATAATTTCAGCATTTCCGCATTCTTATTTCTATTTACTTTTATTGTCTCATTCTTAATTTGAATAAGTTGACGGGTATACAATGGTTCACCTGTGCCATCGTCGAGACGGAAGCGATTTATGGCTCTCTATTATTCTCCCGAAACCGAATGCGCCGGACAGACAGTGACCTTACGCAATCACTCTACTTTAATTTCCTCGAGTGTCCCACCAGGCAGGTATCAGTTGTTACATTATCGTTTCTATAACCGGGGATCAATTTAGTGTTCATCAATAATTTGAATTTAATTATAACTGCACTTGGCTGATTTTGGTTAAGGATCTTAATTTTACTAAAAATTATACTAATTTTTAGTAATGGTAATGTTGCATTTTAAACTTATCTCAATGATATTCATTTTCATTTGAGAGATTCGTTCAATTTGCATTTACTTTTTCCTGTTCAGTAAATTGCAACCAACTATGAAAGTTGACTCCAATACTGATAGACGTTAAAACTACCCCTAAACATTTTATAACTAAATTTGAAAGTAAAACGAAACACAATTGAGTAAGATTAATTCTTACGATAAAAAACTTCCCACTGATTTTTAAATCATTGATTTGGAACAAAAAAAAGGATAGATTGCGGATTCACTCAAGGGAGAGATGATTGCGTAGTTACGTGATGATTTTAAGGTATTTTAATAGATCTTTCTAGTAAGATCTATTTGAGATCAATGCACATAATTTATCACTAGTTTTGTGCTTCCATCGCACAACGAGGTCCTTATTGTCAAATAAGGTGCAGGGTCGTTACGAGAAATCACAATTTTGAATTTAATTAAATTTTCATCATTGAACTTTTTAGAATCTCTTCCATTTTCCTAGTTTTGCTTTTTTTTGAATCCCAAGCTCTAGTCGCACAACGAGGTCCTCATTATTACATAAGGTGCAGGGTCGTTACGAGAAGTGCTATTCTAATTTTGTGTTATTTAATCTCACTCGCACAACAAGGTCCTAATGGTTAAATTAGGTTCAGGGTCGTTACGAGGAGCCGCATAATTTTAGTTTCTATTTGATTTAAAAGAAGTTCCCAATCAACATTTAATATGCAAGCATGCACAACAAGGTCCTTATAAACATATAAGGTTCAGAGTCGTTACAAACATCACATGTAATAACAGTTTCTTATAAATCCCTAAAAACTCACATTTATTATTCTAATTCAAAAGCAATGAATTAGAATAATTTATAAAACTCAAGAAGGAAAATCTCAGATATTTAAAATTTCTTTAAATCAAGTGCAAATTGTTCTGTCTCCAATGACAGGTAGGCGACGCTAATTGAAGCTTCTTCCTCGAGGAGGGTCGAGTTAGAAGTCCCAGTAAGAAGTCCCAGTAAGAAGTCAATTGGTACCGATATCGGGATCGATATTTATAGGGTGCATTGGTCCCACGCTACCCCTACTTATCAGCTGATGGCGCGCGCAATCGATCGTATGATCGGATGATTTCTTGAATCCTCCCCTCGTTACACCTGCTTGTCCACTTATGAGTCAGAGGCGTACCAATACAAATATTCGCCCGTGACTTTATACTTTCATTATAATTATGAACATAGAACGGACCGTCTCAGTCTAGTCGTCTCGAATTTTCGGAACGACTAGACAATCTTATGGAAAATATTGATCTAGTCATCATGAATTTCGGGACGAATATCTGGATAAATTCAACCCCATTGCGAGGAATGGTTGTTACCTATCGACCTTAATTGTACTCTCCAACTTTGACATTTTTTCCCAACTCCAAGTTTCAGTGCCGTATAATCCTCCAGATTTCGCTCAAATATCCGTTAAATGGAGCCTCCTATCCAGTGCCCCAATTTTCGCTCCAGTTTCAACCCCCATGCTGCAATAGTTGCTTTTTGTATCTTCCCTACCGTAACCTTAACGTGCTTTCTGTAGTTCCCACCTGCAGAAAACCAAAAACCAAGATACTGAGAACTATCCACCACTTCAATTTGTTCCCTGCAATACTCCAATTTTCCTGTTTCCCCCTCCTTCGCCTCTTTCTGAAAATCACACTTTTGGTTTGCCCAACGTTAATTTCTAACTTGTTCTGATTCATATACTCATCAATCGTTCTTGAAATCATTATCAGGACCTCTGGGAAGTCTGCTACTATCGCTAGATCGTCCGCGAATTTCAAGGTAAGAATTTTGGTTCGCCCTATCACTGTTCCCCCCGATGTTCCTACTCCTCCAGATCTCTTCTATATCAGCAATTTCTTTTTTGATTTATTAGTAATTAATTAGTTTAGCAAAATGATATGGTCTCTAGTCAACCTCTTCCTTTCAAAGCCTGCTTGTGTCCCTTTATACAAACCATTATCCTCCAACTATTCCCTCATTCTCTCGTCTATCAATGATGCAAAAATTTGGTACACCACATCTAAAAATGTAAACCCTCTGCGATTCCCACTGTGCTCCTCAACCCCCACTTATCTTTTCCTATCCTTGCACCTTTTCTCTGTTTTCTACTGGGCCTGAATATTATTATTGCTTTTGAGAAGATACTCATATCCCTACTTTTTTCTACATTCTCTAAGAGCGTTTCCCTTTTTTAATCTTTCTATTCTATTCTATCTATTCTATTCTAATCTATATTCTATTCTTCTGAGTTTTCTTTTTTCTTTCGGTAGCTTATTAGCCAGTGTGTTTTACTTTTCAGATACTTCTTTAGACTTACCCACACTTTTTTCCTCTGGCTAGCATACTCTTCGCCAAAATTATTTTTCCTCCCCTTATTTCTTAATTTTTCACTTTTACCAACTTTGATAGTCATTCCTGCTCTTTTCGCCGCTTCCCAGATACATGCTTTGAATCTACCCCATCTTTTAGGCAACCCTTCCACCTTATCTGCTTCTTTTCATAGTTTTCCGAGTCTCTTCTCACCTCTACTTTGAATAATTTTACCGGACACTCTCCGCCCCCCCCCCTCCTATGTAAATTACGTAGTCTGAAACTGATCCCTCGTCTTTGCAGATATGTGCCTATTTTCTCTCTATGTCTCCTCTGATTCTACCATTCCAAATTACAAGTCCATATTTTTCACAAAGATTTAACAATTTCCTTTCTTCAGGATTCACCACTTTATCTTCCGTCTTTCTACATCTCAACCAATTTCTATCTATTACCAGGAGATCCTGTATATGAAAGCAATTGTCTCTTGGTTTTCCTCAAAGTAAGGTAGGTTTACTAGAAACTTTACTTTTTTACTTAAGAATTCAATAACTTGGTTTGAAGTTAAATAATTTTGTTACAAAATATTTTTGGTTAAAGATTCATCTATTCGTTTGGAAATTGAACTATCTTGTTGAAAAATCATTTCATACTATTTTCATAACTTAGAATGGAAGCTTCTAATGTGTCCCCTAAGGGTTTACATTGTTCTTGTATCTCTTCCCTATTCCTTCACACACCCCCCACACACTTACTTGGTGGTGGGAGGGGGACCTACAGTTTAAGGTGGGTTCCGAACCACTAAGAGCAACAGCCTCAAGTACTTGGAGAACCTTTTTCTCTAGAGGTACCGGTCCCACGACTCTCCGGAGATGAACAACTCCCTTGCTATGCAAGTGTTCACCGCATGGGCCACCGAGACTCTTCCAGAGTGCGAGGCGGGAATCGAACCCGCAAGCCGACGGAGTGGGTCCAAAGCCTCTCTTGGTTTTCTTCAAAGTAAGCTAAGTTTTACTAGAAACTTTACTTTTTTACTTAAGAATTCAATAACTTGGTTTGAAGTTAAGTAATTTTGTTACAAAATATTTTTGGTTAAAGATTCATCTGTTCGTTTGGAAATTGAACTATTTTGTTGAAAAATCATTTCATACTATTTTCATAACTCTCTACTATGCCTGTGATCGGTCCGAGAGCCACACCGTGGACACTTGTTGAACTTAATTCCCCAATCAAGTCCTTTTTAAAAAACCCGGGAGGATAGAAAGCCAAATCGGGATGGTATTATATACATTGTCCCTATTGATGTTATTAGGGTGTTTTAAAATTTGAATCTCTTCTCCATGCTTTCTTGCAAAACTATTGAATGTCCTTTGCACGTTAGCTCACCGCACTCCCGGTTTCTCCAATATAGGTTGAAGATTTTAGTTCCTGGATGTTCCATAAAGATTTTGGCTATTACAGGTGAGATTCTAGATCCCACTGCTGCTCCTCAGGTCTGTGCATAGAATTGGTTATTGGAAGAAAGTAATTATTTTACTGTTATAGAAACAAGAAATTATCAGTAATTTAGAATCCACAATATATACCCTTCAACCCGAAAAAAACGAATGACATACGACGTAGGACGGCCAAAATCTTACGCCAAGCCCAACTTCCCTCCTCAACTTCAACAAAACAAGAAAAATCAGCAATTATATAACTCAATCGGAATGAAGACATTATAATATTACCCGCGGAAAAAGGCAACACAACAGTAATAATGAATAAAAAAGAATATAACAACAAAATCATGGACCTTCTAACTGCCTTGCTCTTGCGTCCAAGTCTATATTGGAGGAATCGGGATAGCGGTGAGCCAACGTGTAAAGAAAAATTGAGAAACAATCGAAATCTTGAAACACCCTAATAACATCAGTAGGGACAATGGGTATAATACCAATTCGATTTGGCTTTCCGTCTTCCCACTTTTTTCAGAATGTACTTGATTGGCCAATCAAGTTCGACCAGTCTCCACGGTGGGGCGCCCTGGCCAATCATTCTTTTTTTTTTTGTAGAAAATCAATGTTCTTGGTTAAACAATAATCTTCATTGTTGAAAATTTAACTATTTTGTTGAATGTGGAACTATCTTGTTGAAAATTCCTGTATCATGTTTCAAAATAATTCAAGAGAATTAAAAAAATGTTGAACAAAATAGTTGAAAGAATTATTGAGAATTCTCAATTTCAAGTAATTAATTTTAATGTTAAGTAATCCTTTATTTTTTAGTGTGAAGAATGCAATAGAATTCAAAGAACTCAAAGAAGTCTAAATAAGTTGAAAAAAATTTGTAATTAAAAAAAGTGATCAATGGGCTTTAATAATTCAATGAGTGTTGAAAAATTTGAAGAATGTAAAAAGACTTCAAAAGAACTAAAATGAGGTTGAGTATTCTGTTCCGGCAAAATATGCCGGATTTTAATTTTCTCTTCCTGCGTATTTTGCCGGATTTCAATTTCCTCTTCCGGCATATTTCGTCGTGTACTAAACTGAATTCTGAAGATTTCATTATGAATTCCAAATGATTTAAAGTGAATTTCAATCAAGGCTAGATTAATTGAATTTTATTTTTTAGACTCATTGCTCTAATTTTTTGAATTCTCTGAAAATTTCTTGAATTATTTGTCAAGTCTTTGCATTTGTATAAATTTCTTAATTCGCTTCGATTGTATATGGATAGCGAAGGATAAAATATTTTCACGTCTTGCAACAAATATTGATATTTCTATTGCGTAGTAATTAATTTTCATCCCATATAATTGTACAAGTTGTCATAAATCTCAATAAGTTAGAAGGACAAATCAGATAGCGACCATACTTAGATCAAGTGAAATATTTTCATCAAGGTTCGTTAGTTACACTCTTATTAAGACTCTTCAAAAGTGGATTCTAGTAAAAAATGTGGATCCTAATTGGTGCTCTGTGTTTTATCTTGGCGTTTTGCCCTAATCCTATTGGTAATTATAATATATATAATATAATTTCCGGTTTGAATTGCAGTAGATTTATTTCCTATTCGAAATTGTTAAAATGACAATAATTATTTTTTAATGGCAAACTGTACCTACAACAAATTCAACATCATTTTTCGGCACGTATGACATTTTGTTTAATTTTCAAAAATTTGAATTCTCAAATTGATACACAGAACAGAAGATAGTATCTGATCGAACTAAAATTTGGAAGGATTACCACTGTTGGGCCACTATTATAAATTATAGTCCACTACTCGAAAGAAGTGTTTTTTCGGCCCAGTATAGTGTCGGGTAGACTTTGCAAATATTATTTCTATTAATTAAGCAAGTCAAATGTAATCCTCTCTTTTTTGTTGCAGAGTTAAGTTCAAAGAACGAATTTTCACCTGATGTCGATTGTGTTCCTGGTGTGCCTCGTGGCGGACTTTCTCTTTCTTCTTCTGAAAAAAATCATCGACCTGAAATTGACCTGAATCGTTCTCCTCCCGAGTCTCCTCCTCCTGCTAAGTCTCCTGTTCGTGTCAGGTCCAAGTCCCCTGCCAGGCGTCCTTCTTCTGAGTCCATAGCTTTACCTATAAAGCTTCCTTCTCCTGACGGATATGGATGTGGACTTGAACAACTTAGATTTATTCAACTTATTCCAAATTGGAATCCGCTCCAGATATTCGAACTTCGAAGATGTACTTTCCCTGCCTATACAAAACTTCAAATGAAAACAGGAAGAAGTTCGTATCAGCTTATGCTAACCCAAGAACGAATTGTATTATCAAAATACGATGGCTACGTCTTTGCAATATTGGAAAGTTTCGATGTTATAGCGGGAATATATAAACGTTTTGGTTATGACATGAAACGTGTGAAAATAAACATAGACCGCCTGGATGTTACCCCACTGACAAGAGAAGAAATGGCTGAAACTCCTATAGGTCCTAGCCGCCCAATCATGAGGAATTTTAGAGTAGAGAATGCAAGCCCTAGTGTAAACCACAATCCTCTACACAATTAATTTAAAAAATATATAGAACTAAAGTAGAATGCTGGCGATCTAATGTCGGATAAAAATTTTGTATGAACTGGTAATTACATTAAAAACTCTACATGTTATGGTTCTCGAGGCTTTAATCTTTCGTCAATGTCCCAGCCATCAGTTTGAAAATTTTCAAATTTTTTGAGGCTGTGTCTAGTCGTCCCAAATTTTCGGTACGACTAGCCAAGCCAAGCTTCTATTGGAAATTCAACTACTTTGTTAAAAATTCTTTTCTTTTGGTATTCATATCACATCACATTATATTTGCTTCATAAAATGATTAACCTATTAACCATAGTTAGTAAGATTGTATAGGAAAATAAGTAAATTTTCCTTTAATTTTTCAAAATCGTTGACGTGTCTAAATTTATTTAATTTGACTACCAAGGCGTGTAAAAATCTTTTAAATCTACAAAATAATTAAATGACTTGTGAATGTGGACTTCTACAAATATTGAGTAATAACACAATTTATTTGTTATTTACTGAATCGCTGTTTATTCTCCTTCTCTTTTTTCCTACGTCAAAGAGGACAAATATTTGCATAATTATCTGGTGACTATATCGTTACGAAGAACTATATGTAGATGTATTCACTATGGGTGTATTTATTCGTGCTCATTTGATGAGCATTTTGCTTCCTGGTAGGTTCCATAGAGGGAGGATTTTCCCCAGCAAAAGAATGGTCATCGAAAGGTCGCCAATAGTTCAGTCCACGCGTCTTGAAGACGCGAGCAATTACGTGAAATGCAGTACTATTATATCCTCAATATCAAAAAAATCCTTATATAAAAAAGGAAAATAATTTTCTTAACAAATTTGAAAATGATATTGTACTTTATGTTAGGTAATTAAAGGCTCCTAATTTGAGCAGTCGATGTGTCTCGAAGACGCGAACAAATATATCATATACATTACTGTTGTATTTCCAATTTAAAAAAAAGTTTTCCTCATATCAACAAGATAAACAATTAATCTTCCTACTTTTCAATCGCTCAAACAAATTTAGACCTCTCCAATTCCTTCTCCATTACCGACGCAAATTCTAACTTCCTCCTAGTAATCACCTTACCCAACACCTATTTTCTTAAACATATTTTTCTTACTTCAACACAATCATACCAAAACAAAAACTAAATTTCTCTTACCAGTCACCCAGAACATCCTTAACTGAACTTCTTACTCTTACAATATTGACGAGCGACGCATAAAATTTTTCTTTATCCCCCTTTCTAATCTAAGATGATGTGTTCCTTACTTTTCCAACTTTCATTCCCCCACTCAATACTTGATTTTTACTTCGTTTGGCGATGTAAAACATTTGCTTGATCTCTCCTCACTTTTCTTCTTCATGATCCTGTTTCCCCTGCTTGTTCTTTTTTTCTGCTGCAGCCCGTATTCCAGTCACCTCCATTTGTCCTTTTTCCTCCTTCCGCTACCTATCAACTGCTGCCGCCTGCTTTTGTAGTATCATTGTTCTTTTTCCTTATTTTTTGTGATCTGGCTCAGATACCACGCCACTCGCCTTCGTATTCCCCGTTCATCATCAGCAATCACACTCTCACTACACCTCCATTTTTCCTTTTTTCTTCTCCCGCTCCCCGATTAACTGCGTTCACCTGCATCCATTTCATCACTGTCCTCATTCCTCATCTTCCATAATCCATCTCTGATTGAAATGCGCCACAAAGACCTTCGTCTCATCTTTTCATCACCAGCACCCATACTTGAACCGTTCAAACTACTGCTGTCTCCAACCGTCAGTCTTGCTTTCTCCTGTGGACTCCCAGGCGAATAGGTCGGATCTACTCAGCTTTGACACAGACGTGTCAGAAAGGATCCCCATCCTTTACCTGAGTATAAGTGCCTCAAAGGGTTGCTACCTGCACAGCAGAAAGAAATGGGGCCCTCGAGGTTCAGGTTCATAAATCAAACTCTTCCAACTCAGATTTTCTTTCAAGGTGTCATAATTTTTTCTCAGTTTCCTGTCGGAAAAGCTGGTAGATCCTGGAAATGGCCAGTTAATCTTGGGTCAGCCTGCACCTGTGGATTTTGGAGACCCCAGGTCTAATGTACTTCCTGTATCGTTCTGTTCATGTATTTCTTTTCTTCACTGGCGTCATCCATACCTGATCAGATTCTTCTCTGTTCCTTTCGTTTCTCACTTGTCCCTTTACCCCTTCACTTGCACTTTATCATCACAATATCTACTACCTTCCTGTCACCTTCTAGTATACATATTCGCCTCACAATCTTTTAAATCCTCAAATTTCCATCACCACTTTATCTAATCACCTGTTCTATACGAAACACATACCGGGAGCCCGAAATCATTGATTATTTCTTTGTTGATTTCAATTACTAATCAATTGGTGAACTTTTGTTTTCGATCATTTTCTAAATAAAATGGTAACGTAATTATGATCCATGATCATGTTTCTTAGCCTATTGAAAAGATTCACATTATTACACAATCGTGTTCTGTTATTGAACTTCTCTATTTGTCGCCATTCTCATTTTTATAACGTTTCTTTAATGACGTCATAGTAGCCCTGAATATATTCATACAGTTTTACGAAGCATCCAATAGCTTTCTACTATCGAATTAATAAATATTATAACTAACCGAATTAGGAATTGTCTACTAATCTTGAGTAGCTCATTTTTCTTCAACTGAGTTCGTAGAATTTCTCTAGAAATTGCTTAAGTTCAAACAGACATTTTAACTAGGTACATCAAAGAACACATTTTTTTTCTAAAAATCGAAAAATTCCTTACAGAATTTTACGGCTTTTTTCAGGTAAAATGAATTTGTGCAAGATATCAGATAAAAAAACGTGATAAAGACGTTTTCACAGAGTTTAATTCTGCAAAGTCATTTCACCTGAAATCGTAAGTGTGGAAAAGTCAACAATTCTGCGAAAGGTTAATATCTATGATAACGGTGTATCAAGAAAGATACTTTTATTGCGTAGTACTTTGTTTATTACCCTCTAAATTATCCATAATAATGTCATAAATCTTGTGGGCATGCACAATATACGTAACGCCTTTTTTACAAATTATTTAGAAGGACGAATAAGATAGCAACTACAGTTATATAAACTGAACCATTTCCAGAAATATTTATTAATTAGACTCTTATCCTAATTCTTCACAAGTGGATTGCCTTATTCCTAAAAATGACGATCCTGATTTGTATTCTATGTTTCATCTTAGCGATTTTCCCTAATCTAGTAGGTAAATATCATGATATCTATACTTGAAATTCCTTTTCAATCGCAATATATTTATGTTTTATTCGCTTGATTTGAATTTATCTGAGTTGAAGTTTGTCATAATTATTAAACCTCATTTCTATTAATTAGAATATCACGTTACCATAAGATTTTTTTTCCGAATATGACGGACCGAAATTGTACAAAGTACGTTATATAATTGAGAATAGTGGCAATTGAAAATTTTAACAAAAAAGAGCGACTGTGTAATATTCTTAATTTGAATGAAACAATAAGGTTTCAAACTTGTGAATAGGCCACGTCACCTCCACCAACAAATAGACTCACCAAAAATAAGTTTTAGTTTTGGTGTTATAGCTCATTTGCTGTACATTGTAGACAAAAATAGTAACAACGTGAGTTAAAACAGATGAAATTTACTGCAAATCTAAAAAAATGCAACGTTCTGTCTTACATTGGCCCGATGTTACAGCTGTATAAACACTAGCCATCTTCATGAAGTGCATAGATGTAATTTCGGTTTCAATTTAAAAATAATAAAACGCCCATAGAAGAACAACAATAAAAAATGTATTACAGCTATACATCATTAGATCATCAATTTTAAGGAGAGTGAAGCCTATTATGTTCTGAAGAGATCGTTGTAATTTTATTGTATAATCCGAATGATGCCTAGACACTTTGTATTTTGTCCAAATAGCTTTAAAATCAGAGCATACTGACTCCATTGCGCATGCACTTCAAAACCCAATTCCAGTTTGCATTTCTTTATAAATATCAAGAACATAATCCCCACCATAATATTAGCCAGTTTTGAATTATTTTCAACTGTTCCTTTGAAGTAATTAATTTTTGTAGATGGCCGAAACTCCCTGGTCGTATTTTTGACGATCAGATAAAACTTAATTTTTACTTCAACTAAAACTGCACTGATTTTGGCGTACTTTTGAGAATCATCGTTTTTGTACGCATAAAATACCAACGTTACAAAAAATTGAATCCTTTCTTTCTTGTTGCAGAGTTAAGTACACCGTTCCAATTTTTCCCTAATGACCATCCTATTCGCGGTGTTTCTCGTGGCGGACCTTCTTCTTCTTCTTCTGAAAGTAATCATTCTCCTGAGAAGTCTCTTCTTCCTGGCGAACTTTCTCTTCGTGATAGGTCCAGGTCACCGCCTTACGGTTCCAGAACTCCGTCTGTCAGTTCCAGGACTCCTCCTGCCAGGTTGATGGTTCCTCCCACAAGCCTTCCTTCTCCTGACGGAACTGGATGTGGTATTGAACAATTTAAATTCATTCTGCTCACTTCCTTGAAAAATCCACGCCGGACATTCGAACTTCAAAGATACACTTTTCCTGCCAATAAATCAATGAGAATAAAAATAGGGAGGCATAATAGATATGGATCTATGCCAACCCAAGAACAAATTGTAATATCAACATGCAATGGTGACGTATATGCAATACTGGAAACTCATGATGTTCTTACTGGAATTTATATACATACTAGACGGGCGAAAATAAATATGAGAAGCGGCGCGATGAGCCTATTGACCCAAAAAGAGATTGATGACACGCCAGTAGGTGTCAATCGACGAATACACTTGTATTATAAAGTAGATTATGTTCCAGCGTTATCGCTTTAACCGAGGAACCATCTTTAGATTCACTAAATATTATTTGAGTTTGATAATCATACCATTTGGCTTATTTTGAGTATGGAATGTAGATTTTAATTTTTACTGATAGTAATTTTGCATTTAAAACTATGTATAGATTATACGTAGTGGAAGAAATCATGTATAAATTTTGTTGTTATTTATAAAAAATGTATAAAACAAATGAAGGTTATATATAATATTTCTGACTAGTTTATATATGGTGGACAAAACACTGATATCTTTTATTTGTCTTACATAGAAAAATTGATAAGAGAAATAAAAAATATCATTTTTAGTCCACTATATATAAACCAGATATAACTCTTTCAGCTCTGCTCTCATTAGATTTTCGTTGAGAGAGAGAGCGGTCGAACTTGATTGGCCAATCAATTCCTTTTTTTTAAACCCGGGAGGACGAAAAATCCAATCGGATTGGTATTATATCAATTGTCCCTATTGATGTTATCAGGGTGTTCGAAGATTTCGATTACTTTTCTGTTTTTTCCTGTAAAAATATTGTATGATTTTGCAATGGCGGTTGGATTGTTGAATAAAATATGTCCTGTTCCGATATGATGCTCAGCTAGTGCTGATTGCATAAAAATGTTTCAGCCTGATTTTACTCTCATATTCCTTTACATGTTGGCTCATCGCTCTCCCGGTTCCTCCAATATATACTTTGCCACAAGAGCAAGGGATGGAAAATCCAGGACCTGGAAAAGCGATCGCCGTTCCTCAGGACGATATCTTTGACCTTCAGGGTATTTCCGAGCGCCTTTGTGGAAATATTTGTGGCAGAGTTTTATCATGGGATACAAGCGAAAATATCCCCGTCCAATTTTTACCACCCCGAACTTTTCCCGCCAATTTATAAAATATCGGAAATTACTCAATGTGCATGCAGTCACGACTGAGACGTGATATCCCGGCTTTAATTTGGATATCGGGTGGGTCATGACTAACCTAATACTTGCACCCCTAAATACAAATTTTATTTTATGTGACTAATATACACTGTAAAATGAAAATATATGAAAAATTGGGTAATTATTATTATATCTGACCCACTCATTACCCACTCGATGATACTCGAAATGAGAAAGAAACAATCTCAAAATTATGAATTTTCCTCAGGTTCTCAAAATGAGCCTGCAAGCTTATTTTTCTGCAATTCAAAACTACACCGATTTTGGTGTACATTTGAGGATCGGCGTTTTTCTGTGAAAAATCTTTTGAATCCTCCAATTTCCACCGCCACTTCATCTGACCACCTTTTCTCTACGAAATACGCACCGGAAGTTTGAAAACTTTAATTATTTATTACTTTATTGATTTCAATGATTTTTCTATGACTTAAATGAAATCTGTTTTTAATTTTTACAAAATCTTCTGCAGACAGAAGCAGTCGCTTTAATGAATTTGCGCTACGTTTTGCACCAATAGTAATTCGAAGAGTCAAGGAGAAGGACACAATTTTTCCCGCATTTTGTCCTTTCATTTTTCTTTTCAACAGTGAAGGAACAACTTTTCCGGTATCCATAGGATACGATTCCTCGATTCGAAGCAAATCGATTGATCTATAATATTAATACACTCTATTGAAGATTTAGGAAGTTATGCTCATTTATAATATCTGAATCTGTTTCAAACAGAAAAACTTTTTTCGTCGACATAATTCAAAGTTGATGCATAAATGTAAAAGATTTTTTGATCATACATTTTCAAGTAGAATAATTCTGACAACTTTTGTGAAGAAATCATAAAACTAGGAAAGGGATAGGGTGGTACAGAACTTTCCCCTTCCCTTTTCCAGCTCGAAAAATTATCATTTCGAGCCATATAATTATAAATACAAACAAAGTGGAAACACTCGAGATCAAATTCACAGCTAGATTCTTGCTGTTACCATAAATTTACCAAAATTACTATAAATTACCAAAAAATTTGTTTTTATTTTTTCTCCAATCGAAAATTTCCTGCATTTGTTACAAAAATATCGTATGCAACAGGTGCTGAAAGTAGACAGTTGCAACTCTTGTGAAGTTTACAGTACACAGAGCGACCGCATCAAGAGCTGCCACTGCTTTTGGCACGAGCGGTTAGTGTCGAAATAAATTTTTTTTAGAATGGCACGAGCAACAGTTGTCAACGCACTGATCGCTCGATAATTGACACGAGCCGCTCGTGCTAATGGCAAAAGCAGCGCGAGCTCGGTGAGTGTTGCTTTTAGCCCGGCCTGTTCTTGGAATTGGCAATAATCTCTCGTGTTAATTTTCAATAATGCGTGGTGTCAGATAACTCTAACATTTAGTGACAACCGAGCTCGACTCATCCGCCGCATTACCAAATGTTGAAAGCTTTTAGACGATTCATACATGGTGAAACAACAGTTCAAAAAATGATAAAGAAGTCAGTAAGTTCAGTGATATTACATAATAGAAAAATATGTAATGAATTTACTTTTTTTGTGTTCTCAGATAATTTGAATTTTCGCAATACAATTTGAAGAAAATATTTTTGAGCAGAACTTTCAGAGTAGAATTTTCATCAGAATTATGTTAATTGATGAAATAGGCATAATGTGGAGGAAATATTTTTGAACAGAACTTTCAAAGTAGAATTTTCATCAGAATTTAATTCATGAAATAAGCAAATTCATTATAAAAATTAACTTCGGAAATAATTAACGTAGAAAATCTGAGAAGTAACACTTGCAATGGAAAGCTGCGAAAGTGAAATTTCCGAAAAAAAATTAAAATTAGAAGTTTCTCAAGAAAAGAGTAAGATTTGAAGGTTGGGGATAAAATTTTAGAAGTAGAACTGTAAATAATTTAATTTATTTTTAAACTTCCAAAATTAATTATTAGAATTTCTAAAATTATACCTACAAATTTTTGTTTAGATCATCGGATTTCTAAATTGAAACTATAATGATTATATTAGAACGAAAACAGTAAATTACTTGCTAACGTTTATTGATTTAAGATTAAACTGCAAAAATAATCAATCATGACGTGCATGCAGGTTAGTTCTTCTCAATCAGCCTAGTGAAGTTTGAAAAGAAATGAAAGATGTTGCGCCGAATGAGCCGAGAGACCAGCACGGTTGTCACTAAACGTTAGAGCTATTTGACACCACGCGCTATTGAAAATTAACACGAAAGATTGTTGCCAATCCCAAGAACGGACCGGGTCAATCGCAAAACTTACCAAGCTCGCGCTGCTGTTGCCATTAACACGAGCGGTTCGTGCGAATTCGCGAGCGGGCAGTGTGATGGCAACTGTGGCTAGTGTTATGAAAAAAAAATTTATTTTAACACTAACCGCTCGTGTCAGAGCTTCTCCGTGTACTTGACATCGGCTTATCTTCAGGTCTTTTCACGCACGCCTTTGACTCGCCTCTGGCTCGTACAGCAAACACCCGTGTGGAACTGCTTACTTTCCGCACTTGTGGCACAATATACTATTCATACAACAATTATAATTTAAAAAATATAATTTCATATCTTGCTTCTTCTGCTGGCGATTTCTTCTTTTATAATATTTGACAACACACTGAGTCCCTGCAAAATAAAAAGGTGACACTGAATTTTTTTGTTATTAGTTGATAACATTTTTTTATAAAACGCAGTGAGTTTGATAAAAATAATATTGTTGATTTAAAAACTCTTTTTGACCTTTACCTTTTCAATTTCTTCTTCAGTGACATAACTGTAACATATTCTCATATTTTGACTCTTTTGAGTTGCATCTGCGTTAAAAGCGTGTCCGGGAATAATGAAAACTCCCTGATTTATGCATTTTTTCATAACTATATCATACACATCATCTAAAGCTGTTATTTTCAGCCAAACAAACATTCCCGCTTTTGGAGTGGACCATTCAGCCAATCCTGATAAAAATATTAATTAGAAAATACAATAATGTTAAAAATTATGTATTAATTATTAGAATTTTCAAATTCGAATTAATAAATAAATAGATAAATTAATAAGCGACTGAATAACTGACTAAATAACAAACTAAATAAATAACTAACTAACCGAGAAACTAAATAGATAGCTAAATAAAAAGTATCAAATTAGTGAACTAACTAGCAAACTATGTAAATACAAACTAAATAAATAAATAATCAACCAACTGAATAACTAACTAACTAAAAAACTAAATAACTACGTAACCAAAGAAATAACCAAATAACTAATAAACTAACGAACAAACTAATTAAGTAAATAAGAATCAAACTAACTAAAGAACCAATTAATCAAATAAGTAAATAACTGAATGAAAAACTAATTAACTAACAAACTTACTAATTAAATAAATTAATAACTAAATAATTCAAGAAACGTCTAACTAACTAAAATAGCAAACTAACAATCTAATTTAAAAAACTAGTTGACTAAATAAATAATTATCTAACTTAAAAACTAAATAAATAACAGTGTGAGGCATACGATATTTTTTATAACAAATGGATGATTCCAGAAATTTATCGAAAAACAGTCATGATTTCTTCAGTCCAGATAAGATTTTGAATGAAGAAGCATGAAATTTATGTTAACTTATTCCAAATTATCAAAAATAAAGTAAAAAAATTGCCGGAAGTTTTTGGTATTTTACGGTAATTTTAGAGACGATTTATGGTAACTTACCGAAATTTGCCCAAATTTAAATTTGAAAAAGTCTATAAATTTCCGGAAATTTCAAGAAATTTATGAGAACTTTCTGTCATTTATGGTAACTTTACCGGTAAATATGGTACTTTACCATGAATTACCCAATATTCATTTTTTTTAATTTTCATAAATTTTCGGAAATTTGTGGAAAATTTTGGTCATTTATGGTAATTGTACCGGTAAATATGATAAGTTCCCATAAATTACCCAATATTCATTTTTTTAATTTCCGTAAATTATCGGCAATTCATGAAAACTTTGGTCATTTATGGTAATGTCACAGATAAATATGGTAACTTTCCATAAATTACCCAATATCGATTCTTCTCAAATTCTATAAATTTCCGGAAATTTATGAAAATTTTCCGTCATTTATGGTAATTTCACCAGTAAATATGGTAATTTACCATAAGTCACCTAATATTCATTCTTTTTAAATTCGATAAATGACCAGGATTTTATGGAAATTTTCGGTCATTCATGGTAATTTTACTGGTAAATATGGTAACTTACTATAAACCAACCAATACTCATTCTTTACATTTCCATAAATTTCCCGAAATTCGCGACAATTTTCGGTCATATATGGTAACTTTACAGGTAAATATGGTGACTTGCCATAAATTACCCGAAATTCATTCGTTCGGATTTCCATAAATTTCCGGAAATTTACGAAAATGTTCGGTCATTCATGGTAATTTTACCGGCAAATATGGCAACTTACCATAAATTACCCAAAATTCATTTTTAAAAATTCCCGAAAATCTATGAAAATTTTCGGTCATTTATGGTAATTCGACTGGTAAATATGGTAACTTACTATTACCTACCCAATACTCATTTTTTTAAATTTCCATTTTCCTGAAATGTATCAAAATTTTCGGTAATTTATGATAATTTTACATGTAAATATGGTAACTTACGATAAATTATCCAGAATTCATTTTTAAAATTTTCCATAAATTTCCGGAAATTTATGAAAGTTTTCGGTAATTTACGGTAATCTGATCAGTTATACATGAGAACTTTCCATACATAGCTACAAAATTCTATGATTTGTAACCAAAATTTCCTCACAGTTTTCACGGTGAGTGAGCTGATAATCGTAAAATGCGAGCTCATAGACGTATAATTTTCATTATTCACCTCTGACGTCACTTTTCAGTCCCTAAGGAGTAAAAAGTACTTTTACTCCCTAGGGAGTAAAAACAAAATAAATAATTACCTAACCACATAACTATCTGAAAAACTGAAAAACTAAATAAAATTCTTGATAAATAATTGAATTAATTAATAAATAAATTACCAGTAAGATGCTTTGTGAGGCTACGAATCATCATGTCACGCCTCTCACGATAAAATTTCTGAATATCCTTGAAGTGCTGCTCATATTTCTCTTCATTCCAGGATTCAAATAGCTTATAAATCAGGACCTATATAAGTTAATAAGCAATTAGAACAAAAAATAATTATATTTTCGAATGATATCAAGTTCTAGTGCTTTTAATTAAAAGATTTTTTGGAATTAAAATTATTTATAGATCACAAGAATAATTTTTCCCGCGATGGATGCTTCAAAACAAATCATTATTCAACAATAACAAATTGTCTTCAAATTTAAATAATGCATCATGGGACGAAAAAACAGGACATGGGAAAAAAACATCTGATTGCACTTTTAAATTATGCAATAATTAACTTGATAAGTTTTGTTTGCGATAAAACTTTTTTTCTTACCGCTTCTTACAAAAAAAAAACTGAAAATATTTTCAATTTTAATGAATTCCTTTATCGAAAAACGAATCTTTGCAATTTGATCTTATTCAATTTTCAAAAATTCGTTTTTCAATAGCAACAATAACCTGAGATAAAGAAGAAGGTTGAAGATTCGAACATTGGAAATGCAGGGACACTTTTTCAAGAATATCCTTATGTGCAGTTACAACACCTAATCTTAGCCCAGCACTAAAAATTTTACTGAATGAGTCGAATCTGATGACACGGGCATCTGTGTCGATTGATAAAAATGAAGTTGGCTGATTGTCCATGAAGTGTAGAAAATAATACGCATCGTCTTCTAAGATGAGAAAATCATACTTTTGAGCCAATTTGTAGATTTCCTTCTTTCTTTCTACAGGTAAGACTGTTCCTGTCGGATTTGCACCAATTGGGTTCACGTAGAGAAACTACAAGCCAAAATAAGAAATAGATAGTTGCAAATATCAAGTAATTCAAACTATTTTTAAATAAATATCTTAACCTTTGGCATTGGCTTATTAGTTTCAAGTCTTTTTCTATAATTTTCGTCAATTTTCTCAGGAATTATTCCATCTTGGTCTTGTCCAATTCCTATAAATTCCGGCAGCAGAGGAAGTAGCTGAAGATTTATTAAATATAATTGTATTTAAAATCAATAATAGTACATTGTGCGCCAAGGAACTTAAGTCGGTCATTATACGCCGCGTGTGCGTTTGCAATACAAGTCGTAGACGAGCGCGAAGCGCGAGGCGGAGACGAGTATTGAAAACACACAAGGCGTAATGACCGACGTAGTTCCATGGTGCACATTATACTTTATACACCAAGGGCATAATTTGCAAGTTTTTTGCCCCCGATTATCATGTATCACAGGGGAGCTCTGACGTGGCGAGTCGAATCAGTACAATTCATTTTTAGCGCCGGTTAACAAAATTTTTACTGAGCCGGTTGATATTTGCTCGTCTCAAGATTTTTGAAAAATATGAAAATTTTGGATATTTTTGAAAATTTGAAATTTTTTGGGGGATTTGAGTAATTTTTGAAAATATCTATAATTTTCAAAAATTTCTTGAATTTCCAAAAATATCCAAAAATATCAAAAATTTTCAAGAATTTTCAAAATTTTCAAAATTTTCAAAAACTTCAAAAATTTTCAAAATTCCTTAAATTTTCAAAAAA